>JAXGGA010001873.1:0-137489 GCA_038373865.1 Uloborus plumipes
AGTTGTTTGGGTGAAAAAATTATCGATTCTGCCGAAAAGATTTGTTAAACAAATTAAGGTAGTAAAAAATAAACTCTGCAGGATAGTTGTTTTGGTAATATAGACCAGCAATGAATTTGTAAACCTGTTTGTTAAAATGTTTCTTATCGTTACAGATCTTGAAAAATCTGCAGAGTTGGCCGATTATGATATTTATAAAAAATTTTTTATGTAAATTACTAAACCAATGAGGCATGCACTTTGCATGAAAGTTGAAATGTTCTTTTTTATCGTAAAGATCTGTTGAAAGTTGAGAATCTCTAATTTTAAAGGAAATATCTAAAAAGTTCGCAGAATCAATTTCCTCATTGGCCTTGTTTAGTTGTAGTGTTTGTGGGTAAACTAGTTTAAATTCTTCTTCCATATTTTTATTAAAGACGAGGATATCGTCGATATACCTGAAAATGCTGATCCTCTTATTATATTTAACAGTATAGTTAAATTCATAGTAAAAAAGATATAAGTTTGCAGCTGTGCTGGAGTAATTTGTACCCATGCCAATTCCATGTATTTGTTTAAAAGTGAAATTATTAAAAGTGACAAAGTTGTTGAAAATGCAATAATGGCAAAGACTGTCGAAAAAACTTCTATCGATACCAAGTTCCACTCCGATATAAAAAGAATCGTAAATTTTCATGAGAGTAACGTATAAGTCTTCTAGTGGAATGTTGCAAAATAGATTCTCAAAATCAAAAGTATATATTGATGTGGGTGATGAATTCATTTTACTCTTGATTTCGTAGCTATTATCGATGCACCAAAAATAGCTCGAGAGCTTATATTTGTTTTTCAAAAAGGTGTAAATTTGCTTCAACATAGATTGAAGTTTGACGTTAATGCTTTTTCCAAAACTGTTTGTGGTTGAACAAATAAATCTAAATTTGATCGGGGATTTGTGAAACTTGGGAGTCATAAAGATAAATGGTGTAGACTGAAAATGATAATAAGGGGTAGATGATAATTTTTTCACCCAAACAACTACGTTTTGGCAACGGTTTCCTTTCAACTCTGATGATATGCTGTACTTAAACCCGGTTTGCGGGAGGTGTTGCATGGAAGCGAGCTCTGCGAACCGCATCGACTTGGTACGGAAAAGGATCGAGTAAGAGGAATATGAATAATGGTGTTGCTTCTTTTTTCTATTACTGGGTAAGTGATCTGTCTTTCTTTTATTTGCAGGTCAGAGCGGGGGGGTTGGTTGTATTCATGAGTTGGCAGTAGTATTTCATTTTTTCGTCCTTTTGGACTTCTCAAAACTTAACATCCTTTCTCGATATGCTAACTCGTGTGCAGCTGACCTCTTCAGAAACCTGCAAATTATTATTTTCACCAACTGCTCCCGCTCTCCGTAGACGAAGCAGTAACTTGCCCAGATAATTTTTGAAATTCTAGTTGTTTATGAAAAATTGTCGTATTGCATTTTGAATCTATAACGTTTTTTCAAAACTTTTTCTAGACGTTTTTCAAATATTTTCTAATTGTTGTTATTTACACTGACTTCGTGCACGCCCGAGGGCGGACTTCATATATAAACACCTAATATATATATATATATATATATATATATATATATATATATATATATGTTTCTAATAGAAAGATCATTTATAGTTAATATTAGCTGAAAGGTGTTTGAAAAAAACATTTTACCATGCTTTGTCACTAGTCTTTTTTTTTCTTTTTCTTTCTTTTTTTTTTCCTCATACGAGAGTCATGTTGTTTTTATGCAACTTCAGCTGATTGAAAAAAATATTGACCTGGTGCTAGAAAACCGATGTTAGTATGCTAGAAAGTAGGCTCCTTTACATCTAGACGGTACTTCTTTTTATATATTATTACTGATATTGAAGATTGGAAGCGCATTATTTGTCACTAAATTTGCTACAAATTTTCATAAATTAACAGAAATATGTAATGAAAAATATTTAAAATCACCACGATCTTTTGCACATTACTTTATGTTACACTATGCACATTGCACGGTGCATATCATTCGACTTTTGTTTTTCTTTTTATCAAGCATTTATCTTATTTCTCTGCGAATAATTTCAGTAATAATGAGTTACTGATCAATTATTGAAATATCCAGGTATTGCAAATTACTCGATAAAATGGTTGGATACACTGAATGTTGACCGAATATCTGTTCCGTCCCTAATATTAAAATGTAGGATTAAATGTTTCTGTGTAATATGTTTAGATTAAAAAAAAACCTTTTGAAGTAAATAACTAATTGTTTCTGATTTACTGCAGAACATATTTATCTCATCAACTAACATTGCTTTTTTGGAAAAAACGTTTTCTTGTAGACCATTAAGTAATTTAACTCAGCATTTTCATTTTTTTTAATTATTATTTTGATTTCCAAAGATAAAACTACAAAAGTATTACTTTTATGTTTTAAGAAACGGAAATAAATGAGTTGATGTTACTTGTATTTAACTATTATATAAGTGGCATGTTACCAGAACTTGCATGGTAAAATAAATTTTTGTAAACCAAAACTAAATTTTTACTTTCAGCGCAGGGGTGCCCCCCCCCCCCCAAGCTCCATGGCGCAAATCCCCCCCCCCCCCCCCAAAAAAAAGTTCTCACATCTCTCTTGTGCTTTTTATTTTTACCCTTCTTTTTTATTTTATATATTTTTTCAAATATTACCTATTTATTATTTGCGCCATATTTGCGGATTTTTTGCGCCATAATCCCCCCCCCCCCAAAGGGCACCCCTGTTACAGCGTGATATATTCTTTGTTCTTAACGTTAAAAAAAGCGAACATATTGATGTACTAAGTTGGAAGAATCGTTTTTTTTTTTTTTTTTTTTGAAGCAGATGCAATAATCGGAGGAGGGAAGGTCGAGTCCACTAGGAGGGCGGTCAATGCCTTTGGAACAATACAATTGAAATTTTGAGGCTGTTATTTTTAGGGGGTCTTGGATTCCTTTGGTAGGGTACCTTTTTTGGGGATGTGTCCTTAACTTTTGAGAGGAGCCCCGTCAGTTTTAGAGCTGTGTCTACCCTTGAATAACCAATGTTACTATTCAAATGCAATTGATAAGTTCGTTCGAAAAATGTGAAAGAATTAAATTCACTTAACTCTTTTTTTTTTTTTTCTTTCTTTCTATTTCAGAATATGTTTTGCTTCAAAGGCCGTATTTTTACTAACTTGTCGTTAAAAAATATGAACTCTAAAAGGTTTCTAATAATTTTTTTAAGTTTCAAATTGCCATCATGTACAACTATGCATATCACTTTAGACTTACTCTGCAATAACGACAGTATGAAGAAGTATTATTAAATTTAGGGGAAAGAAACATTTAAATATAACTTGACATTCACGTCGACATAAAGTTTTTTTTTTTTAACGTGATATTTCTAATTTATTAAACCACGTATTGTTGAAACGTTTTTTAAAGCTTAAAAGTTCATTATAATACTCCAATAATGAATCATTTTAAACATTACACTTTGCACATAGCTTGGGATTTTATGCAATGAGCAAAAATTGAGAAATGTATAAGCAGAATTCTAAAAAGTAGTTAATTTGCTGATTTTTCGACATTCATACTGTAGCATAAAATGCTGTGTAAATTCCAGAAAAAGATAATTCCGAAAACCGATAGCTGAAAAAACTTATCGTTCTTACTTATCTGGAATGGAAATACCAGTCTAGACTAAAAATGCTGCACATTGCTTTCTAATTTAGGATATCTAAGTCGTTGTTTCTATCCGCTTGTTGGGTCAGGGAAAATTTTTAACCGATTACCTTTGAACTGACAAACTCATAAAATATCCAAAATAGCAAAGAACATAATTTTCCCCCTCTTTCTACTGAAAGCAAATATGAAATTCAAAAATTCAAATTTTAAAACAAAAGGTTGCTCTTACCTCTTTTTTAAATTAATATCTTCAGCAGAGCAGTTTATTTTATGGTTTATGCTTTTTTCATCCACATAATGAACGTTTTATGTCATTAAAGATTAGCTTTTACATTAAAAATGAAATTACCTTGTGTATGTATATATGGTCAACACAGCTTAATCGGGTAACGGGTTAGCAAATACGTCACTATAAGAATAAAACTTACCGAAACCGAATTTCTCCATAGATAAAATGTTAACGATCCCCGTTTGATTGAATAGTTTCCCTGGACAACCCAAAAAACTAGTTAGCTGTTGAATTTTTTTTGAATAAATTAAAAAAAAAAGTCATGAAAATTCATTACAAAGGTTTTTTCATGCGCAATATTATAAAAGCATTAAGAAGAGAGTTTCATAAGGCTGCTGGATGTAAAGGTGATAGCTCTTCACAACACTCAAATGTAGCCCCTTGATCAGAGAAGAGTCGGCACTAGGGATGCACCGATAAGCAATTGGCCGATTACCGATTACAGATTCATCGGCTGTTGATAATCGGCCGATTAATCGGCTGAGCCGATTAATGATAAGGATAATTATTTTTCTACTACCAGTTTCACCATCACTGTTTTTTATCTCTTATACAATTCCAAGTTTAGAAATAGTAAGTAATTTATTTCTGAGAGAAGATTTTTTTTTCCATTTTCCTAGTTTTCATAAAAATATTTCAATATTTTATCAAATTTCTTAGAACCAATTTTGATATTTGTGTCAATAATATTATTAACACATTGTTAGTTATGTTAATTGGAAATAAAAATTTATAAAAAAAAGGAGGGAAGGGGGAGTGTGTGGTGAACACTCCAATTTAAGAGTACTTCTAATTCATGTATTTTAGTAATCAATAGCAATCTAATTCAATACTTTTATTTTTTGAAAATTAGAGGTTATCTGAAAGCACTATGCTAAGGAGAAAACTATCGCCACATGAAAAATGTTGCATCATTGTCTATGTATTTTTATTCAAAGTAAGAGAATTAATTTTAAAAAAATATATCAACTGTGAGGATTATTATTACTGTTAATGAAATTATTCATCAGTTTCCTAATACTCCTAGTACATCAGTTTCCTAGTATTCATATAACTTCCTAGTGAAAGTATACTTTAAAGAAAAAAACTGAAAAATATTTTTCAGCCGATTAATCGGCCCGATTTTGCCGATTATTAATAATCGGCAAAGTGGTCGATTATTGCCGATTCATCGGTGCTGTCGATTAATCGGTACATCCCTAATCGGCACTATGAAATCCTAAGTGGGAATTACAGTATTCTTTATAGATTGTAAAACGAGATTAAAAAAGTTTTTCCCAGACACATTGAGCTAACAATCCTCTATTATGGACTTTTTCAAAAAGTTATGTAGGGAAAGGGGTGCTGAATCACAGATTTTGTAATATAAGTTCTGAGTACGTATTTTCAAAAACTTCACACATATAACATAAATATTTAATTACTATGTTATTTTGCTGTTTATTAAAACTATTTCAAAAACTTGGTACTGCTAAAATAATTACCTCTTTTGAATAGCTCCAATTTTATTATTACATCTTTAGAAAAATGTTATCAGTTTAGTAAGGGAAAGAATATTTCCCCGCATAATGAAGTACAGCACTTAATGAAATATATGTGTTGGAACCGACAGTATTTGTTAAATCGGGGATAACTATGCTGCCTTGCTAAGCGCAAAAGTCGCATCTACACTTTTTAACAAAACTGAGTTATTGTCATCAGGTGGTTCTTTGTGACTTAGTTTACCAAATACGAAGTTGTATGGTCATTTAAGAACGAGTAATATTTAAAAAAAAAAAATGGAAAAAGTTTCATTTGCATCAAATACACGGTGGCGCCAAAGTTTAAAGAGTATTATCTCAGTTTGAGCTCGACTGCAAATACCAATTTTGCTCTTAGCACGGCAGTATTTATGTCCACGCATACAATGCTCGATTATATAGACGGGAGTAAAGAACCGAAGAAATGAATACTAAAACTGTGTTGAAACAGGTGCACAAAGAGATTGCACGGAATAACTTGTTTACATTTTGGCATATTCAGCATGTTACGCATTTTGAGGAATTTCAAGAATTGAAAACAGCATCTAATAATGATAGCAGGATAATTCATTTTTAAATTAGGAACTCAAAATGCATAAAACCAATCGACTAACACACAACTATTTAGCTAAAGTTTTTTAATATAATTAAATGCATTGGGCAATAAAAGAAAAACTTGAGAGCAATATTTTACAAAAGACAAGATTAATGCTGTGAAGGATTATATAGACGGGATTATGGAAGAGATATTTTTTAATCTCCGTAACCATACACTTGCTGACGAAGAAATTGCTAGCGCATTATGTAACGAGAGCATGATTAAAATGGATTAAGAGTAGGGATGTACCGATAAGCAAATAGGCCCATTACCGATTAATCGGCTGTTAATTAATCTGCCGATTAATGATACGGAAGATTTTTTTAATACGACCAATTTCACCATCACTGTTTTTTTTTCTTTCTTTTACAATTCCTAGTTTCGAAATAGTGTGTAATTTTTTCTGAGATTCTTTTTTTTTTTCCATTTTCCTAATTTTCCTAAAATGATTTCAAAATTTTATTAAATTTCATTGAACCAATTTTCAAATTATTGTCAATAATGTTACATTAACACATTGTTAATTATGTTAACTAGAGATGAAATTTAAAAAGGGAGGGAGGGGAGTCTGTGGTGAGCACTGCAATTCAGGGGTACTTTTAATTGAACTTTTCAATTATTAGTAGCAATTCAATTCAAGACTTTTATTCTTTGAGAAAATTAGAGGTTATCTAAAAGCATTATGCTAAAGAGAAAAGTATCGACACATGAAAAGCGTTGCAAAATCGTGTATGTGTATATTTATTCAAAAAAGAAGAATCAAATTTATTGTAAACTTTATATCAACTGTATGAGGAGAATCATTACTATTAATAAAATTATTCATTATAGTTTCTTAGTAAAGGTGTATTTTAAAAGTAGTGATAAAAAATAATAATGAAGTCCGCCGATTGATCGGCCCGATTTTACCGACTGTTAATAATCGGCAAAACTGGCCGATTATGACCGATTAATCGGTGCATTCCTAGCTAAAAGTTTTAAATTTGGATTTCCGTAAGTTTTAGTGCTAAAGAGTGTCTTTGGTTCATCATTATCCTATGTTCCCATGCAAAGAACCGAAGTGATATATGGCGCTGCGCTTAATATGAGTAACTTTAGAGAAGCAAATTACTATCAAAAGCTCTTAAATCCACAGCTTCTCCACTTTTTGACATAAGGTCTTATGATTTCCATATAGCACAAAAGAGATAGTAGGCTCATTCCCTTATCCAACTTTTAGGATCGAACCCTGCACGTCTTGGTGAAAGATAGCAGTTCCGAACCCTAGACAGCACAGGAACGGGATGTACACAGCACGACCCGATGACAACTTTCGATAAAAAGAACAGTGTGTTTAACACAGCAATATAAAGTGCTGTTTCTCAGTGGGATGAGTTACTGCTGGTTTTTTACGAGGTCTTTTCTTGAGAGTTTTAATTTCTCTATTAATAAGGTTAACTGACCTGACAGTTTGGTTTATGGAAACTTATTAAGTATGCTTAGTTCTGAGCTTAATATGTAAATTTCACTCTATCGTTTATCTCAGCATACCAATCAGAGGAATCCTTTTACTGACTAAATTTTAAGCACGGTTAGAACTTTTCTCTCACATTTTACCTTCATCATTTAATTTTAATTTCCCTTTTTCACATTTTTGCAATTCAATAAAAGGTTTCTTCAGAACGTTTACTGATCTTCCGGTGTATAAATAGCAATTCGATAGAAAATTACGTTTTAGCTGTTTTTATCTGGACATACATTCTTTTATTATTTACAAATACTTCAGTAATGTTTGCTTCTCAAATCTTATCTTAAGCTTGAGATAATGTAAGTTTGCTCTAAAACTACGCGGAAAATTGTTCTAATCAAGCAAAATGAACAAACTGACAAACAACATTTTAATCAGCTTATTAATATGTATTTTTAGCGAAGGTAAATGAAAACTCCGTTGTATCGATATGAATGAAACATTAGATTGAAATTGTTAGTTGAAAAAGTTAAAACGTTTTTCCACAACAGCATTGAACGTATCGTAAAAAAACGTAACAAAAACACAAAATTGATTTTCGAAAAATGGCATGCTCCTTTTTGCACAATAGCCTACTCAAAATAGGCATTCGAGATCGGAAAAATTCGCATACAACTGAAAATGGGTTCAGACCTCAATTACATCATTAGAGTAAAATGTCAAAAAAAAATCCGTTGAAGCTAACAATTTTTTCAAGGTCAATGGTTTAAATTGGAAACATTGGTACAGAGCTGAAAATTGGCACAGACCTTGAATACATCGTTACAACGGTAGATCAAAAGTCCCCCTACGTCCCAATTGAACTTAAAATTTTATTAAAGGTCAAAGGTCAAATTAAACAAAAAAAAATTTAAAAATCTGAAAACTTCGCATAGAGCTGAAAACTGGAACAGACCTATTAACAAAATAAATATCATATTTTCATCATTAACGGATACAAGATGTTTCTGTACAGCAGCTACAAAAACTTTTTTTTATTAAGTATTCTTTTCTACATTTTTTTACGAGCCTCACATGAGGAGTTTAATACATTTTTTTGAAAAATAATTGATTAGACCCCTCATACGAGGCTCATAAGAAAATGTGGGATGGAATGCTTAATCTATCTATATATTATATATTATATGTATCATACTTGTTTCAAAGAGGTATCTGTACATGATAGTAAAAACAAAACTTAATTCTTAATTTCTCATGATTTTAACTATAATATTTATTTTGTTAATTTTTCATAATTCGGTTCCGAAAGAGTAGAACTAAACATAAGTACTTCTTTTGAACATATTGCATAATTTACAAATTTATATGTACTTTTTTGTATGGTAACACTTACGGTTTGTGAAATATTTACAAAGGAAAGAGATATTTTGGTCTTTGACCTTGCATAACATTAACAACCTTGCATAAAATACATCATTCATAATGATGTATTTTAGGTCTGTACCAATTTTCAGATTAATGTAGTTTTTTCCGATTTTTGAAAACTCTTCGTTTATTTTGACCTTTGACCTTCCATAAAATTTTTAGTTTAAATTGGAGAGCGACTTGGACTTTTGATAACTTAATTCTAATAACGTACTCAAAGACTGTACCTATGTTCAGCTCTGTACGAAATCTTCCAATTATTTTTTTAATTTTAATTTTGACCTTCGACCTTGAATAAAAATTTTAGCTCCACCGGTATTGAAAGGGACTTGTTACTTTTCACTTATAATGATGTTCTTAAGGTCTGTACTAATTTTCAGCTACAGGTAAATTTCGCTGAACTCCTTCCCCCCCCCTTTTTTTGTCTATTTTGATTGTGCTTAAACAGTAGTAGTTGCTGCTCATTAAAATACTCGATTTCACATTTATTTTCTTTATCTCAATTCGTTATAAGAGTGCAACATTTCTTAAAATTAATCCCTTTATTTATATTTTTTATTTTTTTTATTTATTTATTTTTTTATTTATTTTACTTGGGGGCTCCGCCCCCTGCTCGCTTCACTCACCAAACCCCGTTCGTCACCTGCGGCGAAAAACTCACCGCCTTCCGCGGCTCGATCACCAACCCACTTCTGATGGTTTGGAGTCCAATAGGCTATATGCCGCCGAATACGACGTTCCCGCTGAAAAAGAAAATATTACCCTCCCCCATCCTGATGTTAAATAATCATTTTCTTTAACTGAAATGCTCACATACCCTTTAAAAGCACAGTAACAGTTCCTTTACAATTTAAAATAATTCGCCAAACAAATAAAGAGACCCCACCCCCTCCCATCCTGATATAAAAAATGAAAAAAATATGTACATAATTAAAAAACATAGTAAAATATCTAGAGCAAACAGATAATCCAGCTCCTTTCCCTCGCTGAAAAAAAAAAAAAAAACACGCCAACGTAATTCATATGAAATCAATTAAAATTCCATAAAAAAATGACACAACCTTTCTTAAATATAAAAAAAAAAGGTCAAGAAAATATGCGTGAAAGCAACCTTGTATCTTTCGTTGAATTAAGAAGAGGAATAAACAAAACAAAGAGTCACCGGTTTTACCTATCGAATGCGACCACAGTCAAAAGATTTGAGCTGTTTGGTCGAATATAATATAATTTTGCTCGAGGTAAGCCTTGAAAAATTTTATCACTAAATTAGAATCACTACCATCTCTGGTTAAAATTAACGGAGAGAAAAGGAACAAAGGTGTTCTTTTTCAGGAAAAAAAAAAAAACTCTTTTCAACGATACATAACATTTGGGGGGGGGGTTGGCCCCTAATTTGGTGAAGTATGTAAAATTTATGCTTAAAAAATTAATTAAAAAAAACTAATTCGAAATTTTAAAAAAATGGCACCCAGGTGCAAATCTACATGGCTCGAACTAATTTTGAACCAAGTTTCAAGTATGTAGGTGCTATGGGGCCGCCTGAGCGCAGGCCAGCCACTAACATTCTTTTACAATATCTTTGAGCTACTTTTTTTTATAGAGATTATTATATATATATATATATATATGTATATGTATATATATATATATATATATATATATATATATATATATATATATATATATATATATATATATATATATATATATATATTATATATATATATATATATATATATATATATTATATATATATATTATATATATATTATATATATATATATATATATATATATATATGTATATATATATATATATATATATATATATATATATATATATATATATATATATATATATTATATATATATATATATATATATATATATATATATATATATATATTATATATATATATATATATATATATATATATATATATTATATATATATATATATATATATATATATATATATATATATATATATATTGTGATCGCAAATACTCTATGTTTCTGAATTGTCTGGAGAAATAAATAGTATTAAAAAAACTTGCTATTAAAGTTTTCAATTTACAGAAAATCTATTCGAATTGTAATCGTATCAAGGCAAATAGGACCCGAATTATTGAATTTAGGTGTTGAGAATTTCGTTCTTGACTTTGTTACTCTTCAAAGTAACATTTCTCATTAATTGTAATTTAGCTTAATCTTTGGTAAAATAGCCTATACAAAAAATATATGTAAAGATATTTTAGTGTTATGAAATATCTCCCATAAAGATATTTAATGCAGTTTTTTGATAAAAGAAATTTCGTCACATTCTAACTTTGACAATTAAAATAAAACTGAAATTTACTCTTTGCTAATGATTACTTTTGCGACAGCTGTGTAAGCTATATTTTTATAGCTCTATTTCATTATACTGAAGAAAGGGTTCTTTGAACTCAAAGAATGTGCATTCGATTTTAATTGTCTTCTCACCTTGCAGTAAACATTTTTGGAGAGCTGAAAAAAGTACTACCCAGCTGCATAATTTCCCCTTTCGAATGAGAATTTAAGACATTGTACAATTAATTAATTGCCCAGAAACATCAATATTACTAATTAAAAAATTCACGCAGTCTTTGCTTGATTTTTTTAACTAAACGTTTTAATCTTTTATTCAAGAAAATAGTAACGTATAGGTTCCACCTGTCTGTTGAATGCAAATTTAGAAGCAACTACAAATTTAGGTCGCTTAATTTGTATTGAATTAATTTTTGAATTTATTGTAAAATCAATGCAGCAATAAATCGTCTTTAGATAGTTTCGTTACTTTAAAATGCAGGATCCAATGCTTATAATAAAACCGTATTTTGAAAAAATTAAAACACTTTGTAGGATGTGGAGCAACTGCCGAAATATAATAAACTGGTTATATTGCAATCTCATTTTGTACATCACCATCAAAAGCTGCAACTACTATAAATCTGAGCCGCTTGAAGTATTTTATCGTTAATCGCTTGTGTCTGTCACCACATCACCATATCATTAAAAAGAGAAGATGAATTACCCACTGCTACTGGAAAATGTAACTCTGCTGACCCATTTTCTGCTCACACGCAACTTTAACGGTTCCGGTAAAACGTTGTAATACGATGATTTCTAAAATATTTGATGATCATGTATGAATACGCAGGACTTCGCGCGGGAGGGAGTTCAAAGTTGTGCAAATTCCTAACACAAGTTCAAAATATTTTTTCAATTGTTTATTTTTAAAGGTAATTAAATCAAGAAATTTCTACAGATCAAAAATGATAAATAATTTAAGCATAAAATACTTTCTGAAATAAAAAAGCAGTTTATCAAAACATCAATTAAAATGATGGAAAATTTTTCAAGACTTGCAAATGTACAAGTTTCTTAGTAATTTTTCCCCTCTTCTTTTAATTCCCTCCCCTCCCCCTTTTGAGTTTTCAAAGCGTTAAAGTTTTAGTTTTAAGTCAACACTGAACGTAGAAAACAATGAAATTTTAATTCCCAAAAAGCATTAGTATTTGATTCTGTTTATTATCTTCTGTACAATTTCAATTTGTTTAGTTGTGCGCTAAATAAAATCGACTACAAAAGCCAATTCAAAACTAAATTTCAAAGCATAGACTTAAGATTGATAAGCAAATAACAAATCACAGAAATAAACAAAAACTATATTCAAATTTGATGTTCAGTTTAATCATTGAAACAAGCAGCTTTTTCTCACAAAAAGGTTTTGAAAATCACCATTTTAGAAAAAGACGTTTTGAAGCATTGCAGATTTTGAACATAAACCAACATTTTTATTTGTTCTTTGAATTGTAAAAAAATAAGCTAAACTATAAATACATTTTATGTAATTAATAGAGTAAAGAATTTTGTTAATGCTCTAACTTTTTTAATTATGCTTAGAAACAGCAAAATATATGTTTACTCCATATTAAACTGAAGAATTAAACGAAGGTAGCAGGCGCTTAGTGCTAAGGAAGTTGAGGACCATATGCTCCTGTAAAAACTGGCTTGCTATCATGTGTCTGACCTACGAGCAATTAATAGCTGAAAAGTAGTTCTATGTTGTCTTTTGACTTTGATTTTGTGTTTAAAATTAATTTGGTTGTTGTACAAAACCATTCAAAGAATACCGTTTTAAATTTTTTTTTCTTGAGTTTCATACAAAAGAACAAAGAAATCAACTTGTCACAAATGATCTTAATTTCCTCTACTCTTAAAATCTTCTTTTGAGCATCTTGTTTCTTTTTTTATGTATTACTATTTTATTGTCTTGTGCGTTGTACAAAAAGCACTTTTATCCATTTAGTCATTTATTTTTATTTATTTATTTATTTATTTTTACGGTGTTAACAGATACGCATTTCATTTAATACGCATCAGCCTACGTTTTTCACTTTATAAGAGAATTTAAAAACTCGAAGCAGAAATTGAGAGGCTCAAATGATTTCGAAACAAAATTTTATGTTCATTGAAACGCATACAAGTATCGACAGTTTGATGTAAGTTCAATTTTGCCTTGAGCTATTATCTATTTAGCACATCATTGATAATGTCATAAGAAACGCATATTACACTGATTTCTTTGTTTCATGCTACGAAATTAAGCATGTTAAATTGAAATACATGAATGCAGCGACGAACTTTTATTCTAAGTGGATTTACTGCTAGAGTTTACGGTTGAATAAGAGTAGATTATTTTTAAAATAATAGAGGCGACTAAATGATTAGCGAAATTTTTTCAAAAACTCAGTAAAATGGAAATAAATGCAGTTTTAAATCGATTTTGACAAACTACAATGCTTTTTGGAGAGCCACTCATCTAAGAAATCTTATTCAATGCTTTCATTCAACATTAGTACTAAAAGGATTTTTTTTTAAGTATGTACTGTACAATATATGTATATAAAGATAATGTGGGGACAAAGTGAAATAGCGGGGCAAAGCGAAATGGTAAAATCTTTTAACAGTTTGCAGAGTCAGCCATCTAGCAATATTTTATCTAAGTTCCTAGGTATATAGTTGGTTCCTGTCAAAAAATAAATAGTTCTAAAGATAAAAGAAAAAATAAGTCATTTTCGAAAATTGATACTTATGTTGTAATATTCGTAGTTTTTCAGAAATATTTCTTGTCATTAACAAATGATACATTTCTGTAATTATAGTTTTAAGTATTAATTGAGGTAAACTGATGTCCAGGGCAGTTCCCTTTCTGATTTATATAACTCATGTTTAGGATTTAAATGCTCAATGTAATTGGTCAAGTGCATGCGGGCAAAGTGAAATAGCTTATTTCGTTTACTTGAGCATTTATTTACTGAATCACGCACGTATTTTTACATTTAGGAGAAATACGTAGGGAAAACTTGAGGAATATAATTTAAAATGAAATAAAGTGGAAGAAAGACCTAAAATATCACTGCAAAACATCAATTCAACTCAAAATGTTAAATTCGTTACCTGGTACCGTTGACGTCAGTATTTCACACAAACAAATAAAAACATTAGGATGGATATGGAAAGTTTACAATCTAAAATAGTTGCACGATTTGGGCGGGATGGGGGAGGATTCCCACAACATTTTAGTTTCAGATAAATAAAAGAATATGGACATAACCAAAAAGGGAGGAGGGGGATCTTGAAGCATCTTCCTTCCTTCTTCTACCACTTTCACCTTCCTTTTAATCACCAAAGGTAGCCTTATATTGTGTTTTTGGAACTTTAACTTCAATGATTTTTTGTGGAAGAATCCTGAACTCAATTCCTTCTAACGTCATCAAATCGCACACCGAGAATTAAAGAGGCACTTTGTAAATTGGACAAAAGTAAAGAAGTGCCATCTTCATTCATGGTGTGCGCGAAATGTGAACTACAATTACCTTTTTAGGACTTCAATTTCGAAAATTTTCCGGGCTGTTGCAAACAACTTTGTCAACTTTTTTAATAACTTAAACAAAATCTGGGGACGTGTCACATGCAGAAATGTTCATACTTTTTCGAAACTTGAACGTGAAAAAAAATTGATAGTTCTGATATTTGTTGCAGATAATATTTAAATACCATTTAAAATAAATAATAAATGCAAAATCAGACTAAACAGATGTATGAAAACAAAATTAATGATCATGGAAGGAAAAAGTAAACAAACGGTATGAAAAGAAGGAAATTAGCGACTTGTTTGGAACTGTATTTTTTCTGCAAACTATTCAATTGCAAATTTACACTTGAAGTCAAACAAGCGTCACCAACTTTATTGGTTAATGGATTTAATTTATTCGTTTTTATGTTATTTAGCGTTGAAAGCAAATGTCTGAAAAAAAATGCTGAAGAAAAATTTTTTTTTGAAAAGCTATCGCTGTAAAAGAGCCCAAATTTTCATTTTTAGCCTAAAATACCATATCTCGTTAACTTAACATTAATACAAGTCAGCAATAAATATGACTGAATTAAAATGAAATGAATGCGAAGCTCAAATGTTCTTACCTGGGCTGCTCGGTCAGTGTTAAAAGGACCAGCCAGACTTCGAGGAATTTTAGGGCAATCGACTCCGACTCTGAGTTCATAACCATGGTACGCTCGGAGGGAAAATGGCTGACTCCTACGTTTAGAAATTTAGTCTTCGACTCCTCACTCCAACTTCTTTGCCCCAAAATCAGTCCAAGTCAAATTCCACAGTCCTGGTTTCTACTGTGAAATTAAAATTATCGAGATGATTTTTTGCCATTTTTCTCTCTCTCTTTTTTTTCATGCTAAAGTTTTAATTTATTAATAAAATTGTTTCAAAATAAATAGATTAGAAAATTTAAATTATTTTTGTCAACGGGAAATGAAAGGAAATTCGGAATACATATATTTTAACACAAAGAAAGAGCTTCGATTTTTTTCAGGTTAACAAAACAATATTTAAGAGGTCATTTCATTGTTCATTTTTTATTTTTAATTTTTTTAAAAATGTATTTATATTTAATTGTTGGCTATTGATTAAATATAAAACCCGAGTGGTTTCATTTTTACCCAAAAGAAAAAGCTACGAACGGTTTTTTTTTTTTTTTTTTTTTTGGCAAAATGTTTTTATTTGAAATGTGCTTTCTATTTTAATTTTATTTATACATTTCCTTTTTTTTTTTTTTTTGAAAGGGATTGAAAAAAATTTTCATTGAGAAAATATTTTAGCTGCATTATTTAAATCATGCTACTACTTTATATGTTCATTTATTTACTTTTTCTTATCTAATTTATCGGATGAGAGGCATATTTCGTTTTTAGAAATCAGAATTAAGTACTAAAAATGTATGTTTGGCATACGTTTGCAGTTTTAGATAACTAAGACAGTATTGATCAGATGCTAGAATGTCGATGTTGGTATATGGAAAAGTAGGCTCGTTTTCTAGTTTCTATCCTAATTCGACACAAACATGAGTTTAAATATTATTTTGAAATTCTGCAAGCTGCATTTCTAAATCATTAATTAGGATTTATAAAAAATATTTTATCATGAACTGCTATAAACTACTAGATAACCTGATACCTTAATTTTAATAATCTCTTCTAGATTTCAAAATCGGTTAAATTTTCGCTGAAGTGTTCAATTAACAAGTTTAGTATATTCTGGTATATAAATATAGACGCCATTACATTCGCTGTGGTGGTATTCTCAAAATGCTTTTTTATTGATGAAAATACTTCAGTAAGTTTTACTTTTAATATTTTGTTTAAAAATTACAAGTTTACTTTATAAAAATATTTAATTCAGCATTTTAATAACTCTTTATCCTACTATATAAGAATTTGTTTTCATAAACCTTAAGTGGTTTTTCAAGGCGTGGAAGTACCCCTTGACATTTTTAAAGAAATAAAGGTTATTGTGAAGGTTTTAAACACATGTAAATAGTTAAAGCAATAATAATGGTCAATTCCATGAAATACTGTTTAAGGTTGAATGAAAAATGGCGGGAAAGAAGAAACGAGTACCATTTTATGTTTTGAAGTTTAAAATATTTGACATTTGTATTTTACAAAAAAGAGAAGTAAAAATCATTCTAATGTAATGTTCAAAAAATACCAATTGCTTTTTTTCCCAATCCACACGATGCTATATGTATATATATATATATATATATATATATATATATATATATCCCTCGTGGGTTCCTCCCATTTCAGTTACACTCAAGACCCTTGGGGTCATAAACGACCCCAATGCTTCCTTTAATTAATTTATTATGATTATTGAATGTTACATGCATTATTCAAGTTCACACACTTTTTAATGCTAAAAAAACAAAAATAAAAAGACACAATCAAAGTAAAATTTAGTTTATGCATTAAAATTAAAATTTTAGAGAGATTTATTTACAACTGTTACAGACCTGAAAAAACATGATTTTTTGCAAGTGAATTTCAAACACTTATGACATTTTTCGATGCATTTTCTGTCCAGTTCTCTTGGACAAAAGTTGCAACGTCCTCTTTTTTTTGGCATTCTGGGGAAGTGACCCCAAGGGTCTTGTGTGCAAATAATGCAATTCGGGAAAAATAAAACACAATAATAGCATTATTTTGAATAGAAAACTAGAAGAATAAAAGCCACACAATGCCATAAAAACAAATGGTTGATTAACAGGATATATTAAACAGAAATTGCATTGGGGTCACATATGACCCGAAGGAACCCACGAGGGTTAAATATATATGGGCCATTCTCCACTGTAAACCTTCTGAACCTCAATTTTTAAAATACGTATTTGTGTTTTTTATATATGTAATATTAAAATATGTTAGTTGAACGTTAGGAAATAAGATAAAACACTTGTTTTAACAGAATTTTTATTTTGAAGTCAATTCTGGAAATTCATCATTACGTTTTTTCAATTTTCTCCTTAAAATTAACATATTTTAATGTTATTGTCTAATTTGAAATAAATTATAACACTCAATTTTCTTTCGCCGTTAAATATATCTACATATTGTATCTTTTAATAATCGAAGGAAAATAAATAAGTATCAACATATTTTTTTTTAAAAAAGAAGGATTTTCTAAAACAATAATTGGATGTCCCGTGCGTAACCCAAAAACATGGTATTTTTTGTTTTCCAAGCTTAATTTTCGAGCAAAACAGAAACTGCTTTGGATTTACTTTTATTCACCTATCAAAATTTATGCCCAAAACCCTTTTTAATGAAAGTTAAATATTAAATGAAATATAAGCATTTGCTTTCCTGTCCCGTGCGTAACCCAAATACAGTCCACTCCGGATTTTCCGCGGAGTAAGGAGGCACAGCAACCGCGGATAAGCAAATGCGACGGATAATCCAAAAAATAGGTAAAGAACGACACTAGTGTATGTAAAAGCTTTTTTAAAAAGTCAAAAATACCACTCATACATTTAAATTAAACTAAAAATGAGAACATTGAATGAAAGAAATATCTTTAAAAGCTAAAAACGATAAATGACAAATTTGCATTTTTCTGTGTTAAGTAAATTTTCACCATGAAAATAAAAGAGAAAAGGAAATAAAAGTGTTAAAAGCCCGCGGATAATTCGAATCTCCCCAAAAACAAGTGTTGTAAAAAAATCCCCCGCCAAGAAAACCTTAAATACTCAGCCTTAAAAAGTTATGATATCGAGTTTTCCCGCCAAGTTTGTGCCAAACTACAACTAACCTGTATGTATAGTTCTTTTAAATTGTTTTCAGTTTTGCCAGGCGGGAAGCTTTGTCTTGTATTGTGAGGTGGTTGCTTAATGAGTAAAAACTTCCCGCCTGGCAGGACTGAAAACAATTTAAAAGAACTATACATACAGGTTAGTTGTAGTTTGGCACAAACTTGGCGGGAAAACTCGATATCATAACTTTTTAAGGCTGAGTATTTAAGGTTTTCTTGGCGGGGGATTTTTTTACAACACTGTTGTTTTTGGGGAGATATCACATGTTTTTGCATTAATATTATTTCTTTGCCTGTTTTTTTTTCTCTTCAAAATTTACTTTGCATGTTTTTTTTTCCCTTCAACATTTTTCTTGGCGGTCCGACATCTGTGGTTTTCTTGGCAGCATGCATTTGGTGCAAAAGTTCAAGGATCTTCTTCAGTCTAGGACAAATTTGAAATTAATCACAATGTACCACCCAAACCGACGCAAAACAAAGCTAGTTACTAACAATACTACGATTAAATTAAAAGTTTAAAAAAAACCCCAACCCTTACTGCCGATCTCATATTAAAATGAACTAAATTGAAGATCCCTTTTAAAAGCCTTATGCAATAAAATCAATTACAAATATTTTATTTGTTAACAAATAGAAACTGGCAACAGATGAAATTATAAATCATTGAGTTTTCTTTCCTCGTGGCCCAACAATGAAAACATAAATGCTCAGATGTTGAACAGAGCTAGTAGATAGAAATCGGACCAATTTTAAGCATTAACTCCGGGGTGCGATGACCCCGGGGAATAAATTTTGGGAAAATGTCCTCAATGTCTCATCGAGAATATTCATACCAAAAATAAACACTAAAGACCCCCGGGGAGAAAAGATACGGAAAATAAAAACGAGGGGGGAGGGGGTGGGGGGTCGAAAAACCTCCTATGCCGAGCTTTGGGACAAAATAAATATGGGTGCAAAAGCAGAGCTCAATCCGAGTTACCGTTTAGTCTGGACCCCTGTCAAACAATTTTTAAAAAGTGCGAAAAATAGCGATTTTATAACATATCACCTCTCCCCCTGAGGGTCCTGGATGTTTTGCTTTAGTATGTGCCGTCAGGGGCCTCTGGAGATTGAGTATACCAAAAATGAACTCTAAGGATCTTTATGGGGCTGAGATACAGAGGGGTGAAAACCACGGTTTGGTTACTCGCGTAAACAGTTCTTAGTCGCTCTTTTACATTTTTATTGGCGACGGAAATTTCTTGGCGGCTTGTATTTGGTTTTCTTGGCGGGGCGGGACGCTCCCGCGTCCCGTGATCGCTCATAATCCGACCGCGGATAATCGAGAATTTGCTGTATTTCTAAAATTATAATTCAGCTACGTAATTTCACTTGCCAATATTTACACTACTAACTGCCTTTCTCTGAACATTATTTACAGGTGTTGCAGCATTTAGAAAGAACTCAAATCCTGAAATAAGTGTATGCTTCATGCCATGCATCTTTGAAATGCCTGGTCTTGCATTTACTTTTGACCAAACTGTCTCCCTCTTTATGTCTTTATCTAAACACAGCATGACTTTTGTTGATGTCATTTCTTTTTTTACAACGCTCGCAAAGTCTTCGGCCGACTGCACAATTGGGGCATTTGATTTTTTGGACATTACTGCCCTTCTGATTTTACTTTGCCCCCGATTGCCACTCACTTGCAAAAAACATTTTACAATTATGAAGTCAATAATAAATATTATGAATCGTGTACTAGTCACATTAAAAAAACATTAATTATGCAAAATACCTTCTTTTTTTCTTGAACTTCACTTAAAATGGTTCACGCTAATGAATACAATAACTTTTATTTCATTAGAAATACAATTATTATAAATATTTTTAAATTATTCCAGCTGATATAGAATATCATTCAGACGTGTCCCGTGCGTAACCTTGGGTTTGTCCCGTGCGTAACCCAAATGCAATAATTTTGTAAATTTACTAATTTATTTATTTGATTAAAGTGTAGCATTTTTGGGAAGAAGCACTATTTAGCTGTTAGGAAAAAAATACAATGGTTAGATAGAAGTTCTAAATTCACAGGGTTCATGAGCTATAGAAGTAAAAGTGGAATTTTCTTTTCTTTCCGAGTCCCGTGCGTAACCAGCATAATCAATCATTTTCTACATATTTAAACAATAATTATAATTTTATTTTGCACTTAAACTTCAAGAATCAATCTTGATTTATAATAAAACTGCAATAAAACATGAATGCACAACCTTTTCCACTGATTTTATGAACTTCAAAAGTCTGCAAATGTCCCGTGCGTAACCGAGAATGGCCCATATATATATTATATAGATATATATATATATATATATTAGTATATATATATATATTATATATAGATATATATATATATATATATTAAATATAATTTTTTTTATAATTATTTTTTTCCGAAAATGCAAAGCGTTAAAATTTGCAATAATGATTTTTGAAGCGCATTTTTTATCTCCAATGCGTAAGATACTCTTTTAGATGCATTAAAGATATCTCTCGGTCGAAGTCGTTTTTACAACTCAATAGCCTAGCAGTGATGTTATTTTGTTAACTGCTCAGTTGCTTAGAATAATATTTGTGGAAACAAATTGTTTCAAAACATGCAAGTTTATTAAACAAAGATATATTACAATAATAAATAAACGGACAGGAAAGATTAAAATGTGATAATTTATAAAATGTATCACTCATTCATGAACAACAAACTGTGAGAAAAAAAAAGAAAAGAAAAACAGTCCTGCCTGAACATGCGTTTTTATACTGGTTATGAGAAATGAACATCATTCTTCAGTAAATAAATCATTTTCTTACAACAAGAAAATCTTATCTCTTTAAAAATCAATTAGCCTTATTCGAAAAAAAAAAACCAATTTATATTTCTACTGATGTTTTACTTCATGAAATTAATGGAATGCATACAGTTGCACAATTATTCAAGACATTTCCCGATACGTCATTTCAAAGTTTTTCGGGAAGGGGGAGCATAATAGAGTAACTACTTTACATATTTTTAGGGAAAAAACAACAAATTTCATGCCAAATGTTTTATAACTTTGTTTCTGAAATCCGGGGAGCGATTGATTACTCCCCCCCCCCTCCTCAAATGACGGATTTGATTTCCACACAAGATGAAAAGTAGAAAAATCTCAAAAAAATTGTGCAATCTGTAATTTTTTTTTTTTTTTTTTTTTTCAGAAAATGCTGAAGGATTTTTAAAAAGTATATTTGATGTAATTGATTTTTTTTAACACTAGATCTTGACAAATTTACTATTTCATATTGAAACAGAGCTGTCCAAAATACACAGTCTAATCCAAAAGCGATGTTTCACCAACTAACATTAAGTGGCAATTTCTGCATCAAAAGCTTTTCTTCAACTTTTGCTAATTATATCATTCATGGGAAAATAAATTAAGCAGTGTTTAAACACATGTTTAAAGCAGTCAAAATTTGAAATTGTTCAGTTAAAAAATGGATTCGCAGCAGTAAGCTCAATAAAATGTAAGTTAATTGCAACTTTTATATACATATTTTAGCTTTAAATGCAAGTAAATGTGCAAATACGAGACAAAGTTGATACTTCATTTCGAAACATATGTCTTAATCAGCATAAAAATGAGACTGGGGTCCAAATCTTGATGAAGCCAACGACCTGCCAGAACTAGAGACTGTCGGGTTGATGGCTATTGACCTTACAAATCGGAGATTTTAAAACACAGATAAATTATGTATTGAGTTTTTTTTTATTTATTTTTTTTTCATTTTAAACATGCGATTACTGATAAAGAAATCAGTAGCAGAAACTTGCCCAGGTCATACGGACTTTATCTGCAGTTTCATCATTGCTAGAAAAAGTTCTCAGTCTGAAACGTCTTTTTTTTCGTTACTTTTTTGACAGAACCAGACAGTAACTCTGCAGTTTCGATTTTTTTACTATCAGATCGAAGTTGCAGATTTTTTTTTTTTCGGCAAAACCATCAAAAGTTTCATTTGTTCAAAATACAACACCTTTTAAGAGGAAATAATGATTTTTTGAAAGGTTTATTTATCAACTGAGTCATTTTACCCTTTTTTTCCCTTAAATTTTGCATCATACTTTTCCGATTGAAAATAGCAGAAATTTCAGTAGCCTTCATTTCATTTTGGGTTTCTATTTTTTTTAGTTAATTAGTCAAATTGAGTCTTTTTTCAGAAATCCAACATTAAGGATTTGCTCGGTTTAGCTCATTGTTTTAATTTATTTTGCAACAAATTTCAGTGAATTCGTTAATAGGACGATTCCAACGTCATATGATCGACAATCCGACTCTATAATCTCCTCAACATTTTATAATAAATCTTAATTTTTTAATTAAATAGGAGTAAGCCTATTTTTAATCTCTGCATTTGATTCCGAAATGCTTTTGACACGATTATAATTTTATTAAATAATTTTGCAACTTAAAATTTAATTTATTTGCTTGCTTCACGTGCGGGACATCCAAAGTCAACCTCTTGTAATGGGCTGCATGAATATTTTTACTCTATTAATTTGTAAATGACAAGACAAATTGTAGGTTCTGAAAACTAAGGTTTCATTGTGAATGTCACATATCTCTTTTGTTGATAAATAATAGTTAGAACGGTTGGAAAACAAATGCATAAGGCCATTCTACGAAAAAAGAGCCATTTTGTCCGTGAAGGTTCATATGTTTCATTAAAAGTAATTATTTTAAAAGGTAATGAAGAAATTTTTTACTAAAGAAATTACACATATGTCTGTGATTCCTTATGCAACAAAATTTTGTTCTACACCCGTTTAAATTATTACTTTTAATTGAAGATGCAAGTGGATAAAGGTGATATGTGACATTTGAATTTCGCCGACTTACACAAGTTCAAATTAGTGTATGTTCAATTGCGTTAACTTACATACACCGTTGAAGGGGCACGTGAATAAAGGCGAAAAGTGACAATATTTTTAATTTCCAGAAAAAATTTTCAAAAAAAAAAATTACCTCAACACCTTCATCCATGGTAAAAAGTAAGCAAAACTAAGATTGTCACATATCACCTTTATCCACTTGCCCCTTCAATTGTATAGCGCCACGTGCAGGAAGAAATTTTCCGGGGAATGGTCCGGTATATTTCAGAGAAAAAGTTGAACAAAGACCTTATTTAAAAGCTTTTTCGAATGCACTTTAAAGAACTGAAGAGGTAATTTTAAAAGGAAGAACGACTTTTTTTAATCCGTTTTTGCAGTTAAGGAAATACTTTTTAATGCATTATGTGTCATCATCTCAAGTGTTATTTTAGTCAACGAGAAATAGTTTTGTCCCGCTCAAAATTTCAAAATTTTTGACTCAAGCACTAAATATATTAGAAAGCAGCTCTTTATGAAATAGTGGTAAATTAGTAATTAATCGACTAATTATGCAATACGCATGAAGTGCGCTCGTTTGAAAACTTAAAATCATATTAGTAAACAGATTGACTGCTCAGATTTAGAACCTCGACATGACGTTTATAAAATCAGATTTTTCCTTTAGGCGGGAATCAAAAAGTTTGAAATCCTCGCAGGTTAGTACTATTGGACCGCTGAGAAACGATGAGCCATATATAACGGTAACGTTGCAAGTTGAACTATTCCCAAATTTTAATACATCAGGATTGTAAATGATGAAGAGTTGAAATCGTCAGGAAGACGTCAAGATGGATTTTGAATCAGTATGCTTTAATTCAAAATCTCCGTTTCTTTCTCTCTCTTTTCTTTTATCTCTCTTTTTTTCAGTGGTATGCTCTGGGGGAGGTCAAAAGCCAACCAACCAAAGCCCTTGGTGAAGATATATTGCCAATCCTAATTGCTAGTTCACATATATATTATACTAGCGGTACCCGCACGGCTTTGCCCGTGGTAAAAATTTAAAAATTCATTTGTAAAAAATTGATATAGCAGAAAAAATACTCTATTTTAGTTATAATTCAACAATAATTCCTTCAAAGAACGATATAAAAATTTGGTATGGACACCACACTACTTCCTTTTACGTAAATTTCTTAGTAGATGTCTTAAGTGCTAAAATAGTGCTTGGAGTGAGCAATATAACAAACATTTACGTCCCTAGTTTTGCCACGAAACAATGCAAAAAAAGTTTTACAATTATTAATCGCCTAAATATCGCCGATTTTAACATCATTAAGTGGATTTTTTGCAAAATATCGCCAATAGCGCCAAATTGAACCTAAACAAATAAAAAACAATAATTTTTTGGCCAAATTTGTTACCAACTTGGCGATATGTCGCCAAATTGGCGTCAAACACTTGGCGACTAAAAGCTAGGCGATATATCGCCAAGTGGTCGCGCCAATTCATATTACTTTTGTCTGCATTGAAATTAACACTGATTTACCCCATAAAAGGGGTAAAACACCCCCTTGGGGAAATTCAAATGCAACCCCAAGGAGAGGTGCACAAAAATAAGCCAAAAGAGAAAAATAAGAACAATTTTGTTACTCACAGAAATCAACAGAAATCTTACCAAAGTTTAAAAGAAGAAGAAAGATTTCTTCTTCTGGAAATAACAGAGTACCGCGTGTGAGAATATATATATGAAATAAATTAATAATGAAATAAAATATGTTTTGCAGACGATAAATTTAGAATGTTTACTATCATGTTGTCTCTTTTTTGACCTCATTTGGTTAAAGAATTATTCCCTCTTCTATACAACTTGTCAGATCGCCAAAATGTCTCTGAACTCACAAAAATGGTACGCGTCAGTTTCTTCCTTCTCTACCTATTTTAAGGAAAGGGCTCGATTTCTCATTTGATTGACAGATGCCATCTTATCACGGTTTTATTATATTTCATTTGACTAATTTTAATAAGGTTTGGAGTTTGGATTGCTACAAAAACAAATACATTTTTAAAATTAGTAAGGGAAAAAGAACGACAGAAATAAACGAAATAAAAACGTAACCATGGTAACATCATGAAAAGTTGATTTCCGTTGATAAAATATTTCATTTCATCTTTATTTTCAAAACAAATTTTATTCTCGAGCTTAACCATTTTAGAATCGTTTGGCTTGCTTTGCTGAAGGTAAGCCTTGAATTTCCGAGATTCTAAAAACAATTATTACAGCTCTTCTAATGCTCGTAGAAACTTCAAACTGACATCATTTTTAGCAGAAAATTTCAAGCTTTCGGATGACATAAGACTTGAAAATGTGTATGAAATATTCCTTCCCTATTTTATCGAATTTCCGCTAAGAATTCGAATAGAAAAAGAACGAAATGGAATTTGCGAAAAATTGCTTCGAGTTGCAAAACTACATGCTACAAACTAATTTGGCCAAGTGGCATGAAAATCGACCGAACGGTTTTGGCGCTACGCGCGTAACAGACAGAAAGAGGGAAAGAAGGAAAGACAGACCCACCTTCAGCTTTATTATTAGTAGAGATATATCTACGTACATTGTCTGTGTGTGAGTAAGTGTAAGGTTTCTATAATGACCCCCCCCCCCCCCAAGAAAAGGAATTCTGACTCGCTAGTGGACTGCAGATGTTGCTCACAAGCTTTGTAACCCTTAAGCCAAAAAGAAAATTCGCACAGTCCGGAGCATTCTTCAAGCAGCTGGATGAAATGAAACCAATAAACATATTCTTCAAATAGCAATGTGCTCGTAAAATGTGTGAAAACAAACAGACCACGCCAAGAGCAAACGGAAGCATATTTTGTTGATAGATGAAAGGAATTACCTACTGAGAGTACGCAGGTAGTGTGGCCAAGAGTGCACTTAACAATAGCCGCATTAAAAAAGTTTTGTACACACTAGATAATTCCGTTCACGTGCCACAATACTCTTCTCAATCTGGACGGGATCCAGTTTCAGTGTAGAAATTTTCAGAAGGAAACATTTACAGAGGGTTTGATGGAAAAATTTAAAACCGATAAAATGGGAAAATAAAAGGTTATGATAGACTGGACTGAGCCCATCGACGGTTGGTTGTTAGTCACATTTTACTTTTGAAATAATTTTGTGAACCAGCTTATGAATATTATAATTGCTTGGCTGGAAAACAGTTGCGTACTCTTAAGTTTCTCTTTTTTATTTGTTTAACCTACCGTTATTTTTAGTGATTACTGAGCAGCAGCCAAAGAAGGCAGAATTATCCAGTTTTAACTTTTCTGTAATAAAATTATTAATTGTTGATGCTTATTTTTTCTATGTTTCGTTCATACAATTCAAAATTTATTAAAAAAATTATGAGCACTGAATATTTAAGAAATAGAAATCCTAATTTGAGTTTTTTTTTTTTTTTTGAATTTCTTAGCTCCAACAAATATTCAGGTGGACAACGGAGATTTCCCCCTCTATTTCAAACCCTCCTCCAGCCTTCTTAACAGTCAGATACAGTCAGCTCAATTGTGGATTTACTTAAGACCGACCCGCCACAACCTACACAAGAATATTACTCTGCATCAAATTGATGTTGCTTTGAGTCAATTGGATAGCATTCAGGTAAGGTACGTTTCTGATAATTTTCAATATCATTTTCTAATATTTTTCTTTAAATTAAGTCTTTTAGTTCCAAGGGGATTTGGTGCTTTTCAAAGAACGATAAAAATCAGTGAAATGATCGATTTTTCAGTCTTTGTTCAAAGTTTGACACCTTTAGTATGACTGATAAAAGTTTTTAAACGCTCTGTTCAATATTAATGTATTAAAATTGCTTTTAAATACTTTAACTATTTTTTTAAATACTTAAGCAATTTTCTAATAGTTCTTTAAACGGTAATTGAAGGGCCTTTAGGAGGAAGGGGTTATGTTACATTTTTTGAAAATACACTCTAGACAATGTAAGCAATGGCTGCAGGTAAGTAAATAGAGCCTGGCACATCAAAAAGTAGAGTAACTTCATACGTTCACCTTACGACAAAACCAGAAAGCAAAAAAGCTGCAACAACTGCAATAATAAAACTTTGAACTTTAATTGTTCGCAATTTCGATTTTTTCAGATAACCCCTTCATCTTCCAAGCCCTTTAATTATCTGTGGGTTTTGCTACAAAATATTTAAATGAAGTAGTAGCGAAAATCGTGTTTTTTTTCTACCTTTTACCATAAATGTAAAATTTCTAATTGTTTTTAAAAACACTATTAACAGGAAAGCCCATTGTTCGTAAATTATTAATGTAATTTTGAGTAGAAAAAAAAAGATTTTACAGTAAAATATAGATGAACAAAAAAAGGGGTAAAGAAATTTTAAAATCTTTCATTTAAAACAAAAAGAATAAAATTTAAAATTATTTTTTTTTTTCATTTTTCATGTAAATATAGTGTTGTTAGATAATAATCTGTCATTATTGATATTAAAGAAGTAAATATCTTTAAATACAAAAAAATTGTCTTAAGGTACCAAGTCCCCTAAAACAAATGTTTAAAATGATTTTTCGTTTGATGAAAGACTATGTTAAAGAAATGAAAAAGGTCACATGAACCCCTAAAGTACACTAAATTGTTGACCTTTACTGTGAATTATCTTCCATCACTTTAAACATTTTCTTTATTCCTCGCTAAATTAAGATTTCATTTCAATAAGTCAAAAAGCATACGGCAGTTTTTTTTATTTTATTTAATTTCTTTATTTAAATTCTTTTTTTTTTTTTTGCCTCAGACTAAAAAATTACTACAAGAAAACTTGCTACCCGAATTTTATTGTGCACAATTTTGTTCACATGTATGTGCAAATAATAATGACAATATTGATGAGACTTTAAATTTTTCTTGGATACGGCTATCAAAAAAAAAAATGATAAGGCACAAATATTTGTTCTGTAAAATGTTTAAACACACAGCAAATAAGTAGAAAGGAGTTTTTAAAAGATAAATTTGCTTTAATTGCAACAGATTCGTAGTACCTCCTGCAGTTTGAAGCAGTTTAAAATTTTACATCATTTAATTTAAGCGAGAAATATTTGTTTAAACTGAATTAACGCTCCTTGCGATCTTCAAACTGCATGGCATTTTCACTAACATCGGAAATTATTATTCAAATGTGCTGTGATTTATTTTCTATTTCCTCTAACTAATAAATTGCAAAAAATCTGGTTATAAATTAGTCTACAAAAAAAAAATAATAATAAAAAAAAATCACCGTATTAAGTTGTCAGTTAATGTTTTTTGTCCTCCCGACACATGAAAGACAAAAATTGTCCTTCAAAAATTATGAAATCGAAAAAAATAATCTCGAAAGTAAAAGTGGAAAAAAAAGTATAACCATGTGTATTAACTCAAATGAGCAATCAAGTTTCGTTTCTGCCTGACAGATCACTTGAAAAGAGTGAAAGGAGAATCCCACCCAAGCTCTTAAACAAAAAGAAAAAAAAAGAGAAAAAATTGACGAGCAGTCCAGACGGGGTTGTCGCGTGTTACATAGTTTCAACTTCCACGCAATAAAGGTCACGTACCTCCTTGTACGAAACGCTAAGAAGCAGTCCATCATCGATTGGCCTGAAGTTTAAACGCACGCTATTCCCGTTAACACAGTGCTCTACCGTTTCGGTAGACAGACAGGGAAAGGGGCTTTTTTAAAAATCTATCACCAGACTTTCTCCGAAAGGCGAATATTTTACTTCTTCTCTAAAAACGTTCTGTTGCTTGTTAAAACTAAACAACCAGTAATGTAATCGGCACTGAAAACGTTGAATTAGAAGACAAGAAACTCTCGGTATTTTCAAGCTCTTTGGTATTTCCTTATTGAGCAATAATTTTAATTGTATTAATCTTTAACACAAGCAAATTTACATACCACATTAAACATTACATTACAATTATATCACCACAAATAAGGAACTTTCCCCGATATTTTGCATCCAGAAATATTATGTCAGCAATTGTCTACCGTAGAATAATCATCAGAATTCTTTTTTTTTTTTTTTTTTGCATTTCCGCTCAATTTCACATTATTTTAATGCATTCAAAAATGCTTATAAAGAAATAAAATACTCAGATTATTTTAAACGGTTACTTCGACACTGATTCCAAATCGATTTTCTCACATCACACACACATATTACATAAAGTACTTCACTTCAAGCATCTTCTTCTTTGGATATTTGTTACTGAAAGAGAAAATGATGTGTAACCATTAATCCTTCTGTCAGAAACGCCCATTCGCACAAGTGAAAATGATACACATGTTAGATGATAAGGTGACAAATGATTATTTACACTAGGGGAAAAGTAGTAATGAATGAAACATAAGGCTGAACGGGCCACTTTTAGTTTCTGTGAATGTAAGGGAAACGTTATAGTTATTAGCCACTTAAGTGACGTCGTATTTCTATGCTTGTATTAAAAATAAATGAAACATTTTTACATAAATAAAAAATACTTCATGTGCTACTATATTAATGTATTTTGCAACTCATACTGTCTGCAAACACTTTTTCAAATATATTATTAGAATAAAATCAACACAAAAACAAAAATATCAAATTGATAGTAATTGGCCACCTTATCATAGTTATTGGCCATGAAATATTGCAGTTGTTGGCCATGTTAAAATTTCAATGTTATACTGGATTATTCATCTAGATAAATAGATTATACCTTCACATGAATATAGTATACCATAATATGAATATATTATGCCATTGTGTCCATATATTTTTACATTATGCCTTTATAGGAGTATTATACCGTTAATTGAATATATTTTCCATTCATTAAGTATATTATAACATTATAGCATTGAATATATTTCTCCATCTTTTTCTTTTCTATTTTTTGACTTCTCTTTACTTGTTTTTATCTTCTTAAAAGCATTTTCCTTCCGTACAGCTGCTTGTCCGTCCAGTTTTCTTTTCTTTTTCTTTCACTCTTTTTGTTGCTTTTCCTGTTCTTTTTTTCAATAGCTCATCTAAAACTATCAGAAATTATAACGAATGGTTTTTTGTCTATCTTATTAATAAATTTTCTTTCATTTTTGGCTCATGTTTTTGGTAATCATCGATACATTTGCTACAATGAGTGGTTTCGTTTGAAGTAAATGGAACACAAATTTATAGGAGTTTTGAGAGGAGTTATACCAATTGTTGCTGCTGTCACTTTATCTGCAAATTTTCATTTGTTGTTGTAATACTTGCAGTCAGTATTTCAGTATTAGTAAGAGTTGTTCCGAGAAAGATCACTCTAAAAAAAGTTCCAAACTTTGTGTAACGGAAATGCATTATTCAAAACTCTCTCCTGAGGTGCTTTTATCTTGTTCATCATTTCTGCTCCAAAAATGTTTTGGAATTCTTTTAGAGACATGAGCCTATTTCATACATTAAACTCTTCATCTGATTTTTCAGTTAGTAAACATTCAAAGTTATTAATAGCGTTCTCATCACAGAGGGCCAATTGCTATAATTTTCTGAAAATATTGTGACAGTTATTGGCCACAACAAAATTTTAATTCTTAAGAACATATTATTATATTACACCCCAAAGTCACTTATTAGGCATCACAGCTATACATCTCATGCGATTTTAAAAGCTGTAAATACTCATGAAAAAAATCTACTCTTAACGTTTTCTTAAGAAAACGACCTGTTTTTGGTAGCGCGCCAAAAAGTCACAAAATGACTTAAATCACCTAGCGCAAACTCGTTCACATATTTTTTAACTCTTATTAAACATGCTACCTTTACATATTTTTAAAACTATCTTTTAACCAAAAGGTTGTTTGTTTTTTAGCATCAAAGTTGAAATGGTTAATAACTATATGGGGGCCAATAACTATACCGTTTCCCCTACTTTGAAAAAAAAAACTATATTTGGTGTCGATCGACAGGAGTAGAGATTCAATTAACCTAACAAAGTTGTTGTTTTTTTTATTTATTTATTTATTTTTTTTTAATTGAACCTTTTTTTTCCATGAGAGCCCAATTAGCAAGAATCTGCTTAAAAAGTAAGCTTCCACTTTATTTCTAAGCTAGTTACAAACTAAAAGTTATTCATTAATCGTCATTTTTTCTACGTGTTAACTTTGATTCTTCTTTTATTCACTTAAAGATGCATTTTAATTTAATTTTAGTGCTACCATTTTTTTTTTAAATATAACTAAGCTTTAAACTTTGGGTTTGAATGGTTCACAAGACATGGTAATGCATGAGACTCGCTTTCTGCTTTTCTATGAATAGAAATTTTAAAATTTCTTTACTTCCAGTTATTTCAGATAAAAAAAAAAGTTCAGTAGTTCTTATATCTTTGTGTCAGTATAGAAATAATTCACTCTAAATTATTTTCACAAGATATGTTTATTTTTAACAAAAACAGATATTCTTAGTATTTCGATTTGAAACCCCAAATTCTAATATGATTACTAGGATGAAGTTTGGATATTAAACTATTTCAACCAAAGCACTGCTATACAAAAAATACTTTAGTTCTTAATTGAATCGTTTATTTCAGAAACCGCTCAAGCGACAAACACTAAAAGTCCGAAAAAGTATTTTTACCGTTATTTATGAAAAATTCGATTAGGATTTCAATATTTTAAACTGAAATATATATTTAGATACATCTTTAGATATATTTCTTTCAAAAAATACTGTTGTAATCGCTATTAAATTGCTTAAAGTGAAGAAATAAACGTTTTCTTATATGGATGCTTAAATTGTGGGCTTAAACTTATTCAACTTCTAATTTATTTTTTTTACTTTCGGAAAGTTTTAAAAAATAGTTAATATGAAAAGAAAAAAAATGTGTACATTTTTCTGCAGCGAAGGTCTTAATGCTACATAAAACAGTCAACGAGAGCTAATGACCTGCAAGTATTGTATTACTTTCCACATGTTTACGATAGAAGGAAGAAATGGTTTTTGAAGGTTTTCGGATGCTCGTGGTGAGAGAGTGCAAATTTACAGATCGAGCCTCGGTTGTTTTATTTCTATCTCTATTATTTATTTATTCATTTTTATTTATTTGTTTGTTTGTGTATTTAGTTTATTCATTTTATTTTATTTATTTACTTTATTATTTATTTTGAGCTAAACAATTTAGTGGTTTGCGCATGGGGGTTCCTAGAAGTACTTTAAAAAGAAAATGACAGATGGGGAGAGGAGGAGGAATTAAAAGTGCATGGAAGTGTAAAGTAATATTTTGCTTGTAAACTTATGTTATTAACAAGAGTACGAAGCTTTAACTTTAAGCGTCACATCCAGTGCTCAAGTTCTTACAAAAGAAAGGAACGGAAAGATGTAATCCCTATGTTCTGGGGTTCTAATCTTTTCTGGACAATAATATGCTCAAATCTAAAGTTTTACTTTCGTCAAGAATAAACTATTACTTTTTTCATTTAGAAATGTGCATTATTCAATTTTCATCATAAAAATAATAATTAGAGATTTCTCTGTACTACGAATTTAGTCTCCCACTTTGTAACAGTACCAAGTAACAGTTTTAATACATTAACAAATTGGCTTCAAAACATGTCAAGAATTATTGTCAATTTCTTAAATCATGCTAATTGATATTTTATATTATAATAGTTTTTGAAAAGGAAAATCTAATCGTCGAACAAAAAGCAACCTTGAATAAATAAAAAATAAAAATCTATGATTTAAACAAAGGTCAAATCTTCATCAGAAAAAGTAAATTGAAACTTCATTAAATGTACTTGATTCCAATAAATTCTTTATGAAAATGTAAAAGCATTAACAAAGAAAAATACAAATTGTTAACAATGGAAGTAAATTACAAATTTTAACGAAAATCAATTACGAAAACTGTCACGAATGTATATTTATTTTTGAAATGGAATTTAAAAATTAAATCTTTTCAGAAAGAAATGCAAATTCGAAGTAAACACACGCGCACACATGAAACTCAATTCGTAATTTTCTCAAAAAAAAAAATCACAAACGGTATAAATAACATAAAAAAAAAGGTCTTCATCAAAAATCCAACATACTAACAAAACAAAACTACTGATACTGCTAAAGTGTACTGCTAAAAGTGTACTGCTTAAAAGTTATTTTTAGCAGTACACTTTCAGTCATAGTTTCAAAATCAGCACTGAATGTTACGTTAGTCACTATCGAATGACCCTTTAGATTTAGGTCATTAAAACTGTTTTAGTGGTTAAAATCTTTCAGTAGCGTTATTTGAAATTATGTTATAAGTGCATTTGAAGTCCAATCTTTTTAAAAGACAATGCAACTCTTTAGTCACCGTGAGGGAGAGATTTGATAAGAAGGAAATTCAATAAATAAAAAATCACAAATAAATTATCATGAAAGACATTTCAACATAATTATCAGTAATATTGTAAAGAAAGCAATGTAATAAAGCCTATATTATCAGTGAAAATTGTTAGCAATCAATTGTTCATCAATGAAAAACACATGTTTGGTATTTGCAATGAAAGCTCTTTCACTGCATGAAATTGAAACATGTGAAAAAAAAAATGCGTAAGTACTTTGTTTCATTCCCTTACTTACTTTGAGTGTCCAAATAAAAAAATAGTTTCCATCGCAAATTATGTATATTTTCTTTATTTGCACCCACGGTAGAGGAAATAATTTACGATATAAAATCGTTATTAAAAGCTTTGTTTCTTATGAAACTGTGAGTTGAAAACAAAGTTTATTTTTGTTTCCGCATTCTAGAAAAAAAAGAGAAGCAATGAAACATCCGTTTAGTTTAATAAGGAAAAAAAAGAAAGTCCAGTTTCGTCTCAGGGAAAAGACCAGCGTAATATTTGAATGGCCCTTCTGTCGGTACAAATGTACTTTTGTCTCCTTCAGACAGGCAGACTCCAACTACAGACCAGAGCTCGCCTTAGCAACTGCAGTGATTGCTTATTGACACACCGCAATGATAAAGCCTCATTCGGGAAGTAGAAAAAGTTGTATTTCGTGGAGCTCCTAATGATTGTATTCTTGACTCGACAGAAAGGGGATGAAAAGTATTTCTGGAAAATAAATTGCTTTGCTTTTCTTCAAATATTCCGATCATTAAAAGAAGGACTTTTTTTTAAAGCATTGCCTGTCATAGTGCGAGGGGGTGTTCACCTTTTTTACTCCGAATGATCATGTTTTGTAGTTTTTTAGTTTCAAAATTTACTCAAACACATTTGAGTAAATTTCGAGAAAATAGGGACACGAAAAATGTAATTATCTCAGAATTTGCCGATCCTCATCACGTAGACTGACATTTAGTGAATACGTATTTTCATACAAACTTTTCATGTATAAATAGTTTCTTAACATATATGTTGTCAAAAAAGGGTCAAAAATTCTGCTGAACCGGGACTTGTTGTAAAAACATCTTACATATATTTCGTAACTCTGTGAGAGTATTTTTACATACGGTCAAATCTTAAAAATCAAATAATAAGCTCGTTTCAAAGGGGATTTTATGTTAATATGCTCTTAGTTCCGATATGTTTTAAATTCCTAGCTTTGACAATGGTATCTATAATCCGCCGAAACTTGATTAAGGTGGTGTACTTAAATACATGCACTTCTTGCCCTCATTCCCATTGATTTGAATTTAAAAAACGGTTCGACTCAATCGATTAAAGATCACATTTTTTATAGTGTATTATATGATGTATTAATAAACACCTAATGGCAAACTAAAAATTACTGGCGTGAAACGATTTAATATTTGAAATCTTCATGCAGTAAAATTAACTTTCCTTTTAGGAAATCAAAAGCAGTAGTTTTCCATCTTGTCATAAAATTCAAAGATAGAAGTTACATCCCCCCACCCCCCCACACACACTCTGAGCTTTTTCTTCTCAATGTTAGCCTTTTACTAATCAAACAGGAATCACAAATACTGATCTGAAACTTTGTAGTGGAATTAAAATATCAGTCATCATTCCAAGCCATTCAGAATTAGTTAAAACATTACATGATATATCAAATCGCAGAAACAAATTTTTAATTGTAGGGACACATACTTAAACTAATCCTTTTTTGAAACATATTTTTCATATTTCAAATTAAATTTGTGTAGTCCAGTGGTTCTCAACGGGGGCTATACCGCCCCCCGGTGGGCGGTGGGAAGATGTTGAGGGGCGATGAACATATTTTGGGCAGCAGGGGGGCGGTGGACATATTTTGGGCGGTAAGGGGGCGGTGGGTATATTTCGAAATGTGCTTCTAAGGACATGTTTCGGGCAGGGGCGGCAGGAAATCTGCTTTTGTATCGCCAAGGGATAGCTTTAACATTTATTTTCTGGGGTTATCTCCCGAACCCTGATCTTTCTTCTAAAGTCATGAAGGATAGCCTAAAATTTGCCAATAGCACTTGAATTTCAAAAAAGTTTTTTCACGTGAGTACCCCCTTCCATAGCGTAACTACTTAAAATAGCCAAAAAAAATGTGTTTTACTGATGCCCATTCGAAATTTTTTCAATGAAGGGAGGGAATCTCGAACTACTCGCCTCTTCTCTAATCGTGACCAAACAGAGATTAAAATAGTGTTTTTACAAGGTCATTTTCTAAAAATGTCTAGATGAGAGCCACCTGACTTGACAGATTCTTTGAGCATCCCCGTAGCAACACCAACTAACAATAGCATTCTTCAGAGTTCAATGTGAAAAAAAATTTCCGGAGAAAACTCCAGAGTCTTTGCCATTCAGTCAGCATCAGCAAAAAAAAGTTTAAATTTGTATTTCTTATATTTCAATTTCAGAGAATGCTGGAAATAGCTTTGACTCCCTAACATTGTTAAACTTAGCCTTAAAATAACTAATATTTTGAAAAATAAAGCGATTTCTCCCTAGTTAACGTAACCAAAAATTGCTAAAATTGCGTTAATTTTAAATGTTTCACTTGCGGCGGAATCTGAACCCAAGTCTCAACACCACAAAACCTGAGATTAAAAAAACTGCATTTTAAGACTTCGTTTTCAAAACTAATTTCGGATGATATCCCCAATATTTCACCGCCATCTTTACTCTGATGTTGCCAAAGGTATACTTATAACTCTTGTTATCTTATTTAACATTCATAGCAATAAATTACTCAAGAAGAATTTCTTTGAAATTACCTTATCTTGAAATTTGTAAATTTAACTTATTTCAGTTTTCCTTTTAACTTAAAGTTTGATTTATAATCTTTAAGGGTGACAGTTATGGATCACAGTTTCAAGTCTTTGTCACTCCTGGGAAAATCAGAAGGTCCATCTTTGTTATTGCCCTTACACAGTAAAATCCTATATCCGTACGTAATAATTAGGGGATGCGTATTGCATAGTTGCAGTTAAATAAGAACAACACTGTGCACGATGTTTGGAATCGTACTGGTCAAGAAACTATTTGAACGTTGTGTATTTTGCAAAATATATTGGTTTTCAAATAATTTTCCTGAAAACGGTGCATTTTTACTTCAAACCGTCTGATTAAAAAAAAATATTTTTTCTATGGTAAATGAGAACACGTTTTAATTTACCTTAAAAATGGTTCACTTATTCAATGGTCCCATTCTAGGTACTTGATTATCACTCTGACACAGCTTTTCAAAGGAAAAAATGCTCGGTTAAAAAAAAAAAAAATCAAATAAAGAAAAAAAAAAAACATTAAGCTAAGTTTTTCTGCTCTACATTCATTTTCCAACAATCTAATTGGGAAAAAATACAAAGTTTAACTGGTCCAGAAAATTGCTTTACCCCCCCCCCCTTCCAGTTTTACGTCCGTTTTTATAGGGGGCGTTGAAACTATTTTTAATCCTAAAGGGGGCGGTAGCTGTAAAAAGGTTGAGAACCACTGGTGTAGTCGATTCACTGCAGCATAGTTTTATGTTGGAATTCTTTACAAAATTAAAACTATTATTTCAATTTCACATTATTTTTAAAATGTATACTTTTCGTTAATAGCGTGAAACAATTTTTATTTTCTAGCTCAAAAAGAAAACTTTAGATAAAAAAAGTAGGCATGGACACTGGATGGTTTACGAAATTAAGAAGACTGTGAATCACTGGTTAAAGCATCCGAAAGAGAATCTTGGTTTTGTTGTTCGATTGCCAGCACAAGACACAGCGGAGCTAATAGGAGTGGATGAGAGGGGAAAAGAAATGGTAAGTCAAATTTGGGTAAATTCGTGTTGAATCCGTAAATGTTAGGTTGCATTAAATTTTCTTGTTTTCCGTGAAGAAATTTTAAAAACCACATTTGCATTTTATTACATGCTCGGAAATTATTGCAAATTTTTTTGCTGAAAGCATTGTATTCTAGCCAAGGACGCCCCGAATTTATTGTTTTAGGACTGGGAAAATTGGATTGAAAAAAAAATTGCAATTTTTTAAACACAAAAGTCTACAAATTTGACGAATTAGAATGTTTTATGAAGACACAGTGACCTTATGTAATCTCCCATCATGATCTCCCCCCCCTGGCCCCTGATTCTAGCTCTCCATCAGCAAAATCATACATGCACAGCACAGGAAAATTTATGTTGTATCCGAGGTCTGAAACTCTCTGAAACTAACTAGTAATTCCTGAAATTCACTAAGGTAAAATAACACACAGAAAATTTTTTATTAGGAAAAAAGTAAAAAAACTAATTGCAACAGTAAAATTAACCGATCCTTCCGGGTTTTTGTAAGAGAGAGTGAAATAAAAATAATCTATCTCGCTCTTGTTTAGCTTTCCGGGGGGGGGGGGGTTCTTTTTCGAAGGAAACCATTTTGACGGTTAATACATTTAACCTAGAAACATAACAAATCACTATCAAAATATAGTACTTGTTCTGTAAGTTGTGTGATATTTCTTCTTTCAAAATACTAGTTACTCTTCATTAATTTCTAGCTATATGAATGTTTAAATGAAGAATGTACTCCTAAATATTAGGCAAAGGCTTATATTATTTAGGCAATTTAGTAGAACTGAATCTTAAGTTCCCCCATAATGTAAAAATTGACAACTGAATAAGCAAAATAACTGAGTAAACAAACTAAATAGTTTTTTGATAATAATTTAACAAAGTTTTTAATTTAAAAACTCCCCTCACTATTACTTTAGAAAAGTGCTCCCTATTGCATATCCCCCCCTCCCGTGCTGTGCGCGGTTTTGATTTTCAATTGTGTTTGCTTTTATTTATTGTTTTTATTAACGAAGACTTGGTACATTTTTCACTTTGAGTTCCGTTTTGAAAACGATCGGAGCTTGTAATTTTAGGCAATTTCTTACAGTTCAAACTTTCCAACATATTTTAAACGAATTCATGATATAGATTCATCTGTCCGCGCTCTAACACTCGTATACCCAATTAGACCACTCATTAATTTTAAAATGCTATTGGCATTTACTATAGCACTATTTCAAACGAAAATGAAGAGGGAAGGTGTTTTGTAGATCACTTTCAACAACAGTCAAAATTTTTGTTGTATTACGATCAAGGAAAAATTTAATCGCTTCTTTAACTTCAAAATTTTTAATCAAGAGTAACACATTAATACGCATGTATAGATCGACATTTGAATATCTGTACGGAATAAAAAAGATAGGTTGCTGAAAAGCAGTTTTATTTAAACGTTAAGTTTTTCAACAGATTAAAAATCAAAACAAATTGTCACGATCTATTAATTTAAACTGATAGAACAAAAAAGGAAACCTCTGGCAATAACGAACTTGGCATTCGTTATCCATAACGTGAACGAAAGATATTAGGGCAAACACGAAATGCAAATCATGACATTGAAATAGTATATACATATGCGTATAATACAGGAAAAAGAAAAAGTCGGGCAGAAATATTTCTTTTTCAAACCTTTTTTTCGTTCTGTTGCTTGTTACGAAGTAGAAGAAAATCGTTACTCAGAGATACATTTCCGTAACGCTTTGAGAGAACACTTTGAAATGATTCTAAATACGTTGTGGGAGATCTTAGAACCATGATTAAATGTATGTACTTAAGCGAGAATTAGAAGATAAAAATGAGGATATAATCCGCTTTTATAATAAAATCAAGATGAAATCCAAGACTGAAAACACTATACCAAGAATTCTGTCGTGACGAAGTTCACATGTCCGCCATTAAAATGTCGGGTTGATGATGATGATACCTCGGGAGTCTCAATGCGCAAGCGAAGATTATCAAAGGTGCTGTTTGGTGTCTCGAGTTTTTACCTTTCTTACAATTCACCCTGAGACAGGGGTGTGCTGTTGTCTTTCACCTCGAGGTGACTATATTCACTTCAGAGTTACCTTTACTTCTAGCAGTGTAGTGCCCTCTTCGTTCTTGTCTGAGATTAGCTAATAAACGTTCGTGCATCGTTCCTGATCGGCTGAAGCTAGCCGAGCTAGTGCTCTCTTCGTTCAGATCGGTGATTGACTAAAGAAATGTCCATTCTCGTTCCTGCTTGGCTAAAAGTTTCTCTCTGGATAACCCTTGTCAGTAGAGGAGGAAGAGATAAAAATAAGCAGAGCTTGCTTATTTTTATCTCTTCTTCCTTCGTGTTGAAATTGTTTTAATGTTTGAAAATCTCGATGGGTTCTCTGTTTAATCTGGGGTATAAATGAGAAGTCCTTGAAAGCATTTTTGTTTCTTGTCAATGTCATTGATCCCACCACTAAAAGTGTGTTCCGCCACTGCTGACTTTTCAGTGTGGCCCAGACAGAAATTTCTCTGATGTTTTTTGCTCTTTGTACTAACACTTCTTTTTGTCATTCCGATATTGGCCGAAGCGCGGGAAACAGGGGATTTTGCGAATTCCTGCGGTAGACAAAGAATATCTATTATCTTTCACTGAACATAGTAGGTCACTGATTCGATGAGTGTGTCGATGCAAAAGTCTTTCAGTTCTATCGATGATGTCCTCAACGTAGGAAGGTAGGCTGTGGACTTGACCGGATCTTCTTTTGGTGGCTTTCTTTCAATCTCGGAGTAGAAAGCTCTGTTAATTTCTTGCTCAGAAAAGCCACTGGCTTGGAAGACATTAGTGAGGTGGGGAAGTTCATTTTCAATAGTTGAAAATTAACTTTCCAAACCGCACTAAGTTTCCAATTGGCAAATGAATATTGAAACTAGTGTCTAATCTTAGATTTTTTTTTTTTTTTTCAGAAATCATTCATCGAGATTAAAGTTGAAAAGCAAAAACACCGACGAACGAAAAGAATGATTGGTTTGAACTGCGAAGAGAATGCGGATGAAGTAAGATGTTGTCGGTATCCACTCACCGTAGACTTCGAAGAATTTGGCTGGGATTGGATCATCGCTCCCAAGAGATACGAAGCCAACTATTGTAGTGGCGAATGTCCTTACGTTTTTCTCCAAAAATATCCTCACACTCATCTAGTGCAACAAGCTAATCCTCAGGGTTCAGCAGGTCCTTGCTGTGCCCCGAGGAAGATGTCCTCCATATCAATGCTATACTTCGATGCGGATTATAATATTATTTACGGAATGCTACCCGGTATGGTAGTTGACAGGTGTGGATGCTCGTAGTACAGTCTTAATTTAAATTATCAAAATTAGTTCAGTCTTTCGAAATATTCGAATGTCTGTTCACTCTGTGATCCTTCCCGCACACGAAGACTAAGCTCTCTTACGCAAGGACCGCCGGCAGATTAAAAAGATTCGTATCTTCACATGACCGTGCAGTGCTTAAAGCTGTTTCCTCTCTCTGTGATCCATTAAATCTGAAACAGACTCGAGTTCGTGAAATAGAAAATTTAGTCGCCGGATCGGAAAGTTGGTCGCGTGGAGAGGTATTATGTTACCCGTAATCTCCAATGAAGCTTTTGTTTCAAAGTGGAGGTAGCAGACGAAGTAAGCAATGAAAATTTCAGCTGTGATCTATGACTTGTTACATAAAGCCGTACCAGCGACTGCACTTGATTGTCCTCGTCTTCAGCGACGTGTAAAGAGTGGTGTGCGAATTATTTATTTCTTTGGTTGTGTTTTTATTTGAATGTTACATCCTTTTCTTGAGTTCATCAGTTACGTCCACTTGTTTTTAGTTAGAACAAAACGACGAGAACTTGGCATAAAATCTGGTGATATTCAGCCCCATTACGTTTGATAATTTAGAGTCGGTCATTACTTTTGAATTTGTGATGTTTGATCACTTTCAGGTACATGAATTTTAACTGAATTTAGTAACTGAAAAAATGCATAGTTCAGTAATGCTTTAAAGTTCAGTTTTAGGTAATTTTAATATGAATGCATATGAGCTTTTGAAACTGTTTTGATTTTTATTCAGTGTATATTTCAGATACTCTTCATTGCGCAATCATTCAACGTTATGACGTAGTTAAAACAACTTACATTCTTAATAAGGACTTTCATTAAAAATAAAATTCACCTACTTTTTTCAGGGGTTTTCAGTTACCTCTACTACAACGAAGGGGCTAAAAAAAATCCTTAAATCAGTGAAAACAAAATTCTTAATTTTAGTTACTTCACTTCAAACGCACTTTATCATCTAATTATTTATTACGCATATTATTTATTAACGCCATTTTACTGCTCTTGTAGTGAACATTGGAACAAAGCTTTCCATTCTGAATAGTGATATTCACAAGGAAAATATCTTATTATTTTGAGAGGTAAATAAAATACTGCCCAGAAATGTAATAGTTAGATTTAAAAGTTGCTTCTTTTTTATTTTAATCTTCCATATTTAAATAGTATAGGCATGTGAGAAAAATCCATGTAACTTTTATTAAAAAATTTTTATATCACCTGGAAGTAACAATGGACCTTATTCATGTGACGTCATTGCGGGTATTGACCGAGCCTAGCAGACGAAATTTAAGATTTGGAACCAATCAAGATTGTGGAAACTGGATGTAATACCCGCAAACGAAGACCGTTGCCATTCCGTGAATAAGGTCCATTGTGTGAATTATATCCGTCAAAGTCAACCAAAGCTACCCACCTACCTTTAAAGACTTTTATTGTCGCTGTTAGGTTTTTAAAATTTCATACATATCTAAATATTTTTTACAATAACAACTTAACTTCTTTGCATGCGTCACTTAGAGTTGATTTTTAGCTGATTAGAATGAAATGTCTGTACAATTATTGAGAGTTAAAAAGCATATTTTCCCCTTAAACAGAAATGTAATATGGCAACCAAGGCGTGCATTACGTCTAAGACGACATATTGAAACCTTGCAAGTTGCTAACTCATAACTTTTGAAAGAAATAATTTTTTAACTATAAAATCCTCTCTTGTTTTTTAATATCATCTATTCTATATGAATTTCGAATTATTCTTCAATACTAAAGCTACAATTTTTATTACAAATGTTTACGTATTTTAATGCTAATTTAATATGTTGTTTTTTCTTGAGAAACTAAGTTAATGAGCTAACGCCAATATCATTGAGTAATTTACTCTGCAGTAAAACAAGCTATTGATGCAAATAGGACAGTAAATTTCGTAGAAACATGTTATTTTTATGGAAACACGCAAGTGCACTTTCGAATGTAAAAGAAACGTAACCGAATTAAATGCTTATGTAGTTTTATACAGTTAGTTAATGTTTGATATAAGCGCATTTAAAATCGAAAGTAAGTTAAGTATGCATGAAACAGTCTTACGATTTAAACATTTATAAATTTGATATTTACCTTACAAGGATTTATGCTTCTTTCCAATAAATAAATGCTGTAAGTAGAAAGAAGGAAGAAGTTAAATAAAAGGCTCAAATTGCTGCATCACTGCCAAATGTTTATGCATCCTGTTCAAGAGGTTACAGCCCAATATTGAAAAAAATGCTGTAACAAATACTGCGATATTTTGAGAAAATGCTATTTAAACTATGAAATAATATCTTAAACGCTTTTTTTTTATTATTCATAAGCACTTTTCCATAATGGAGCAAGTATAATTTAAGAACTTGAGATTTTACACAGCAGTGTTTGTCTTCTAGCTATGTACTTATGTTTTATTAAACGGTTAAAGTGTTGAGTTTTAAGAGATATTCGTAATTGATTTTTTAAGAACTAAGAACTTAGTATATATTCTTTCTTATATTAAGAACTTAGTCTTTATTAGATATCAAAAATTGCACATGAATTATAATATTTCAAAGGAAAGCTTTCCTTTTTTTCTCTGCGCTTCGTACACTCATACGAGAAAAGTTGCGTTGATTTCTGTTACGATTAAGGTAATTTTTCTTTACAACTTTTGCATTGTTTTAAATGCAAGGCAACATAAAACTCTCATACTTGAAGTCTAAAAATGTTAACAGAAATTTTTAATTACATTTTATTTCATGGTAGTGTATTCAATATATTTCACATCCATTGCGTTTATTCAATATACTTTACATCATATACATTATATCAATAATATATCTGAAAATACATCAATTTAATACTCGAAATTCATGTCCGTATGGATTTCAAAATTATTTGAAAGGAAACTGAAAAAAATGTATGTACATATACTATACATAAAAAATTACATAGCACAGCAGATACTTTGAGACACGCCTAAAAGAATTGTGAATTTTCTAAATTTTAGAAAGTTTAAGACTTTGTGATATATAATCAATGTTGCGAACCATCTTGGCAAATTTATATTAGAAGATTCATTTAAGTCAAGAGTAGTTGCGAACTTTGAAAGTGAAATGATGCATAACTCAAAAGCCTTGATTTTCTCTCTTGCCAAATTGTTGTGTATCAGACTTTATGAGAGATAAAATTTTATGTCATTCGAATTAAAAATGGTACTGTTATATATATATGAAAATGTGTGTTTGTCACATGTCTTTTATTTATTGCTGGAGACTAAATTCTGTTGTTTACAATGACAAATATAGACTTTATATTTATAATCTGTGAAGCATCAAAAATCTTTTCTCTGAACGCCTTCCGTATCTAACCGAATTATTGTTGCCCCGTAAATCACTGTGACATTTTATTAAGACACTGAATGTATGTTTTAGAAAAATGTATCGACCAAGTTTGTACATATTGAAATCGTTATGGAAAATGAACTAGTGATTTGTTTCATTCACTTAGTCAGGTATCAATCACGCGCACGAGCTCAAGATAAATGACTGCAAGAGCATCAATACAATTTTCTTTTAACTTGAGTCATGATGAATTCATGGATTGCTTGATTGTAATCATTTAATTATACTGACGTAGGTCCATTGAACCACTTTTTCATTACATGTTACGACTAATTGAATGAAACATTTTATATCTGTTTACAGAAAATATACAATGCTTACCAGTGATATCACAACTGCCATATTGTAGCATCCGTGGACACAAATGAATGCTTAGTAGTAGATAACGATATGACAAATTTCCTTGCATTATCTTATTGAAAATTCTTTCAGAATATAAATAATTGAACTCTTTTGCTGCAACATAATATTTTTCAGAAATTAATACCATAAGTTCTTCCTAAATTATTATTTTGAAAACTCCAGCGCACTATAATCCAGTTTCATAAATGTAAAAGTACTTAGTAAATGTAAAAGTACTAAGAAAGGAAAAATCATAATATTTTATTTGGATTAAAGATGTTTCTTGTATTACTTTTTAGTCCAGTTTCAAAAATAATATTTGTAATAACGTTGTATATAGTTCACCTGCAAAAGGTTGAGCTATGACTTTGACAATATTTTCCTCGTTTTGGGTAGCAGAATAGGGTAATTGACACCGGATTGAGTTGTAATACTCTTAAAGAGCCACTACTAAAGTTACCCCCAACTCAATCCGGTGCTTATTACCCTTTCCTATAACCCGAAAAAAAGGAGACATGGTCTACGTTGGAGGTCAATTTACCAGAGGAGCACTGTACTAACCACAGTACTAAGATTCCGTGTTTACTCGCGTAAAGTCGCGCTTTTTCTTCCCAGTGTTTTAACTCTCGAATTCAGCCACGAATTATTTGCAAAGAACTGTGTGGTTTATAAAAAATGCTGTTAAAAAGTTGGCCAATGCTCTGCTTTAGAGTTTCTAATTTTCTTCTGGTAATGTATTTTGTCGAATTTTCATGTTTCAAAATAGCCAGTGTCTTACATACCAAGGCAGCTTATATATGAGTAAATACGGTATTCTTATACCTACGAGAACAAAATTATAAAAGTACTAAAGAGTAAAAGAAACGAAAATTAACGCTATATAGATTTAAGTGATCATAGTATTTTCCTGCTAAAAACCAACGAAGTATGCTTTGAACTTTTATGTTCATTTTGAAAGGAGGACTTCCCTTTAATGCAATTATACAAACTTCTAGTACATACAATATCCTAATGCAGCATTGCAAAAGAGTTTAATTATACTGTAAGTGTACTTTACTTTGTACAAACATTTTATTGTAATCAAAAATGTATTTTTGTTACTTGCAATAGCTTAAGTACATATCATTCAACAAACAAAATTATATTTATGCTTCGCAAAACGTTTTAGGTTGCGTAAATGCATTAAAAACTTGTTACAAACAGAAAATGTTCACAATTTTTTGCAGAAAATGACTGTAGTATACGCACAAGTGTCTTTTCATTGGCATTGTAAAATTTCATAGGAGCTTGTTATGTTGATGGCTTATTCAAAGAAGTGATAATAAATTTTTAGTTTTATATATGTTTGTGCTTTTTGTTTACTTACTGTCTCGATATCTTGAAGAGCAGTGTTAGAATTGAGAAGGTATTTAAAGTAAAAGTGCGCAATACGCAAGCGTATTCTAGAGTTATAGGAATTTTTATTTCGTTAGTAAGTAATAGGGGTGCGACATCGAAAGCAAAACATCGATGTTTTAAGACATCGATGTTGGAAAATTTGGACATCGATGGTATTGATACATCGACAAAAAAACATCGATGTTTTCCAACATCGATGTTTCAAAACATCGATCAGTTTTTCTTCAATTTTTTACATATTTTAATGTAGTTATTAATCAGTTACTCCCCATTACAAGCGCCTCTTTATATCACTCAATTAGATACATCTTTTGTCTCCTGGAAAAACATTAACCGTAAGATAACGATGTCAGTTAAGAAAACTTTTTTCAGCGAGATATATACTGCAACTGTTGATTAACTGTATAACTTTTTCTGTCGCATATTTTTATAAAACTTTTTTTTTTTTTTGCTGAAATGTAAAACATCATCGAAAAAAAATTAAATGCAAAACAACGATGTTTAAAAATCATTGACTGTAAATCATCGCTAGTTATTAAAAAAACTTTAATTGCAACTAGTGGTTAGAGAAATATGAATCTATTTTATCACATATTTTTATTATTTTTTGTTGAAATGTAAAAAGGACATCGAAAAAAAAAAAAAAAAAAACACTGAATGCGAAACAACATCAATTAAAAGGTAAAAAAAAAAGTGAAAGCAAAGTTGAGATGTTTCAGAAACATCGAAAACAAAACATTGCTAATAATTATAGAATTTTTTCCCAAATGAGGTTAATATTGCAATTTTTGATTGAACATGAAAACTTTTTAATGAGTATGCTTATCGTATATTTTTCTTTGGCTTTCTTTGCTGGATTATAAAACATCGACATCGAAAGCAACATCAAACCCAAAACATCGATGTTGGAAAAACATCGACCCTCAAACATCGATGGTAAAAATATCGATGTTCTTCCAAAAACATCGATGTTTCCAAAACGTCGACATCGATGTCGCAGCCCTAGTAAGTAAGATAAGGTTTTCATTCCTTAAACTAACTAGTAACGAAATCAAAATAAGATTAAAAGTAAATCTTACCATTTACAATTAAAGCAGCATTTATTTTTGGTCATCTCATCTTAATTTTGCGGCATTTTCACTAAAAATATTAGTAAACTTCCTTTATTCGTCTAAGTTTTTGTAAAATAAAAATGTACGTAATAAAATATGTAAATATCTTTTGAAACAGATGAATGGATTATTTACTATGTTTAGATTTACAGCATCCTATTGAGCGTAACAACATTTTATGGTTTTTTTCGTGTCTCTGAATGTCAGGGAGGATTGAAATACATATGAAAAGAGAAGCCTTTTGTTTTCTTCTGAATGTGTCGCATAGATAAGCTTAATTCGGTTTAGGGATGCACCGATGATCGGCAAAATAGGGCCGATTAATCGGCCGAAAAAATATTTTTCAAATATTATTCTTACTTTATTAATATTATCTTTCACTAAGAAACTATGATGAATAATTTTACTAACATATAATAATCCTCACAGTTGACATAGTTTTTTTGCTAATTAATTCTCCTACTTTGAATAAATATACGTAGACAATGTTGCTACATTTTTTATGTGGCGATAGTTTTCTCCTTAGCACAATGCTTTTAGATGACCTTTAATTTTCTAAGAATTAGTATTGCATTAAAGTATTGAATTAAATTGCTACTAATTATTAAAAAATATGAGTTAAAAAAGTACTCCTAAATTGGAGTGCTCACCACAGCCCCCCACTCCCCTCCCCCTCCCCTTTTTTTTAAATGTTTATGTCTAATCAACATAACTAACAATGTGTTAATAATATTATTGACAATAATGTGAAAATTGGTTCATGAAATTTGGTTAAATAAAAAAAAAATCTTCTCTCAGAAATAAATTACTTACTATTTCTAAACTTGAAATTGTATAAAAGAGAGAAAACAGTGATGGTAAAATTGATAGTAGAAAAACAATAATCCGTATCATTAATCGCCTCAGCTGATTAATCGGTAATCGGCCAATTTGCTTATCGGTACATCCCTAAGAATAATATTACATATAAGTTAGAAAATAAGTTTAAAATTTTTAATTTGAATTCAACGTTCTTGGTGCAGATATTGATACCACTTGAAAATATGAATGTGATTTACCCTCAAGCACAGCAGCGATTTTAAGACAGTTATGTCGCGGAAAGAATTTGTGTCTAACTACGAAAAATTGAAGAGTCCGATGGAAGTTTTCAAACTTTCTTGAGTATTTCCAAACATCTAGTGCAATTATTTTTTTTTTATTTTTACCAATCCGAACTACCTCCGTAGAAAGTTTCCCTCCTTGAAAAGAATAAAGACAAATTTATGGTCCACCATGGGTCAGAACGGATTCAATGCTTTTAACTTCATATGGATGTTCAAAAACATATGAAAGTAAATGCTGAAGAGTGTTGAAATATTTTTTGTGAGGAAATATGGAAATTTTACTTACAATTTATGTGGAATCTTAAAAAAAAAAAAAACGTAATTTTTAAAAAATCTTCTGCGTGCATTTTTTTTTTTTTTTTTCAATTTTTACTAGATTGGTGGTATCAACTTGTGCAAAAATTTTCGCCGGATTATATTAGAAGATACTGAGGGTAAGACATTTTTCGCACCATTTTGCAGAGTAGGAAGAAGATGCAAATAATAGTCCAAAAGCTAACAACGTCGAAAAAACAACCATTTTAAGACGTCTGACTCTTTAATATATCTTTTCCTATGCTCCTCTATGCAGCATGTGGGGTGTTTAGCAGCCGAGAATGGTTGCGTTTTTTACTGCGCATCACACTTGTACTGGAAAAAATAATGCTGTTTTAGTCATTTTTGGGCAATTTTGTCAAATCAATCATGAAAAAAAAGTTGTTGACCTCGCCATTTCCGATTTTAACAAAAATTAGTGTGAAGGACGCATATGACAAGACAAGTAATGATGCCAAGTTTTAGATTTCTACTTCAAAAATTGTACGAAATACAGAGCTGTTAAAAACGAAAAAAAAAAAAAAGTTTGTACGTGCAGATTCTTTTCTAACTATAGTAGAATAAAAATTCCAAAACCATTGTGACGGCAAGAAATATAGCTTTCCATCGATATGTTACATAATACCAGGTGTGTAAGTATGAAACCGGAATTTTTCTACAGAAAAAACACGTTTGTTGTAATGATATGATACAAAGTACCTTATTCAAAGTACTGTCCAACGCTATCTATATATTTTTGCCATCTTTCTGGCAATTTGTGGATTCCGCGCCAAAAGAACTGCTGATCTTTTGAGGCAAACCAGTCATCCAGCCATTTTCGTACAACTTCGTAAGAAGTCAAGCACTGCTCAGCAAGTGCGTGTCCCATCGATGCAAACAAGTAATAATCGGATGGGGCAAGGTCCGGTGAGTAAGCCGCATGCAAAAGAATCTCCCAACGGAACGACTCTATCGTTTCCTGGACTCGTTTTGTTTTGTGTGCTGGTGCGCCGTCATGCAGCAAAATCCCCTTCTGGTGCCTTTGTTGGTATTCTGGTCGTTTTGCACTCAAAGCTCGATTCAAATTGGTCATTTGTTGTCGGTAGCGTTCAGTATTGACAGTTTCCCCAGGTCTTCGTCCAACAAGGCTTGCAGGTCAGCGTCTTCAAACTTTTTCGGTAATCTTCCACGTTCTTCGTTCCTCACGTCAAAATCGCCACTTCTGAACCGTTTGAACCACTCGAAACACTGTGTTTTACCGAGAGCATGCTCACCATACGCCTTCACAAGCATTCAATGCGATTCGACTGCGGTTTTCTTCAGATGAAAACAGAAAACTAGAGAAGTCCGCAAATCGTAATTTGTTGGCACAAAACTCGACATGTTTATCTCTAATAAACAAATGCTGCTGAATGAAACTTGTATTATTGTGAGTTGGAAATCTTTGTCAGATATCAATACAATAACAAGACACCGCTGACGTGATGAATCGGTAACTACATCGACATCTAGCGCCACCTATGGGAAATTCCGGTTTCATACTTACACACCTGGTATACTTACGACAGGTTTAAGTTTCTAATTGCCCCAAAATGGTTAAAAAATTACTACTTTTATCAGCAAGAACGCGATACGCAGTAAAAAACGCAACCATTATCGGCTGTCAAACACCCCGCATGCTGCTTGGAAAATCATAGGGAAAGATATATCAAAGGGCCAAATTGATCACTCGAAAACGTTGCTAGCTCTTTTACTACAATGTAAGAAATTCTGTACCTAAGAACCAGACCATAAGTCCATTTTTGGAACTTTTCAGAAGAGGGCGAAAACGATTGTCGGAAGCATGCAAAGGGTAGGACTTGCGCTCTTTTAACGCTGCTAAAAATTGTGAATGAATTTCTTGAACAGAATAACGTTCTCATGGGTCGATGCGGAATAAGATTCTACATACGATGCAGTAATAAAGTGAAAATCGCTATATTTGATCTTACTTCGTTCTAGTTCTGAGATACAGATTTAAATGTTTGAAAACTATGTATTTTTGTTTCTATTTTTACTTTCTGCTTTTCATTTATTTCTGAAATAGTTGTACAATTTTCAAAAATTTTGAGGTGTTGTTCCGAATACTTCTCAGTAAAATATTAAGCAATGATTTTGTTTTTGTTATTAGTTTTACATAAATCAAGTAAGAGCAATTTACTGTCTCGAACTATATTTGTTTAAATCATTCCTCTGGTTACTGGAAAACGTGAAGAAATGTAACTCGAATATATTTTATAGCTCGCACCGCTAGTATGGCAGAATCCAATTTTGCATCGAAGCTGGCTTATCCTTTTCGCATTTCCGACAAAATGCGTCAAAGTGATGACGTTTGAATAAAAACATCTCCATAAGATGTTCAGCTTTCTCTCCACGTACGCGTAAAAGTACATACGTTTTGGAGCATTAAATGTATTCTCCGAATAAAATTACGTGATAAAAACATAGAAGTCAAAAAATAAATATTTTTAGCAATTAAAGACAAAGAAGCATTTGCTCACAGATGTTTTTTTTTTAAACAAAGCTATAATCAACTGTGTTGAGAATATTTCATTCACAACAGGAGATAAATAAGTAACTAAAATGTTTTCTATTTTAAGTCGTAATCATGACTTGATTGAAACAAATTTGCTGATAAATGAAACGAATCTCAGAACGATTTATTTATTTTATTTTATATTTTTTTTTAATGCACAAAGCAAGTTTTTTTTTACCTTTGTCTAAAAACTGATCTTTAAAGCAACATCATTTTTGGAAGTCAACAAAAGTTGAAATGCTCTGCAAAACGCATAACCACGCACTTAAATATAATATTTTCAACAAAATAAAAATCCAAATACGAAATATATTTGCAAACGCTTATATTGAAAATCACATTGTTCTTAATAAGTGCATTCTTCTAACATACCTTTGTTTAGCCTATGATTATATTCATGATTTTCTCAATGAAAAGTAAAATATAAAGGTCAGTGCAATGAAGCGGCAATTTTCTCTATATATTGAAAAAAAAATAAGCTCAAAGATATTGTGAAAGGATGTCTGTGGCTGCCCTGCGTCCAAGCTGCCCCATAGCAGACTTGAAACTTGGTACAAAATTAGTTCGAGCCCTATAGATTTGCACCTCGGAGCCATCTTTCTTAATTTCGAATTAGTTTTTTTTTAATTGTTTTTTAAGCATAAATTTCACATACTTCACCAAATTAGGAAGCAAAAAATCCCCCCCCCCCCTAATGTTTTGTATCGTTGGAAAAATATTTTTTTTTTCTAAAAAAGAAGATGTAAGTTCTATTTCTCTCCGTTAATTATAACATTAGATAAAAGTGATTCTAATTTAACCATTTTTCAAGGATCACCTCGAGCGAAATTATATTACATTCAACCAAACTGCTCCAAAACTCTTTGAACAAGGTCGTGTTCGGACAGCAAAACCGGTGACTCTTCGCTTTGTTTATTGCTTGTCTTGTTTCAACAAAATCTACACGATTGCTTTTATCGCATATTTTCTTTAGTTTCTTCTTAACATTTAAGAAAGGTTGTCATTGTTCTTACGGTATTTCGTTTTGTTTACATGATTTCATATGAATTACATTGCGTGTTTGAGTTATTTTTTTCTGCGAGGAAAAAGAATTGGATTATCTCTTTGGGCTAGATATTTTACTATGTTTTTTAATTATACGATAGATTTTTCATTTTTTATACCAGGATGAGGCGGGGGGGGGGGGGTTCTCTTTTATTTATTTGGATAATTATTTGAAATTGAAAAGGACTGCTTTTAAATTGTATGTGAGCATTTTAGTTTCAGGAAATGATTATTTTACATCAAGATAGGGGGAGGGGTATTATTTTCTTTTTCAGCGGGGACGCCGTATTCGGTGGCATATAGTCAATTTGACTCCAAACCCCTAGAAGCAGGTCGGTGATCGAGCTGCCGAAGGCGGTGAGGTAGTCGCCACAGCCGACGAAGGGGGTTGGTGAGCGAAGCGAGCAGGGAGTAGAGCCCCTAGTTTATCAAAAGATAAAACAAGAGGTTCATCCGTTTCCAAATACAAAATTATTCTCTATTTTGTGAAGAGCCTTTTAATTCATATAAAAACAATATCAAACTCACTCTCTCAAACTGATAAACACCATGTTTCAGAAAATTAACGATTAATAAACTTTTTAACAGTAACATGGAAGACATCTTTACAATGTTTAAACCCCCAAATAGTTGGCTTTGTCTCCATTCAACCCATAGGTTTCCCCGATATCTGAAGGTTCGTTTATCCTTAAAAAGCAGATGCAAATCTACCTTCACTGGGAAAAATCCACTAAAGCCAGTTGACACCTTCACGCAATTTCTTTTGCGACACCACTTCAATAAATTTATTGTTATTTAGACTTTTAAAATATTTAATTTTCATGTTATAGCAACAATATTTAAGTGTAAATATTATTTAATGGTAAGAAACAGAATACCGCTATATAAAACAATTAATTCTGGCCAAGATCGTTTGGAAAAAATTTCGTTTTAATAAAACTGCTGTCTCAAAAGTTATCTGGGGCTGGACAATCTGACTTTTCTCCATATAACGATGCACTCTCTCTCTCTCTTTTTTTGCTCAATAATTGTTGAGTTATTTTTACATTTTGAAGCTACTTTTTTAATAATACGAGTACATTAACAATGCAAATATGCGTTAGAAATGCGATCCAAGCTATTTTGACTTAGTATTTGAATTTTAACTACAAATCATTTCATGGTTATGTCATTTTTCATTAGAAAAGTTCATTATTCGGATAAACATTTCTTTTCAAGCATTTATACACCAAGAAAAATCCAGTAAACTGTAAGAAAGAAAAACACAGCTCACTAAGAGTTGGATCCAAGCTATTTTGACTTAGTATTTGAATTTTAACTACAAATCATTTCATGGTTATGTCATTTTTCATTAGAAAAGTTCATTATTCGGATAAACATTTCTTTTCAAGCATTTATACACCAAGAAAAATCCAGTAAACTGTAAGAAAGAAAAACACAGCTCACTAAGAGTTGGAATTCCATCTTAACAGGATAACAATCACAAAAAGGAAACGAGCTTCTTTAAACGAGCTTTTACTTTTCATTCAAACTGTGGTTGAGCGTTGTACATGAGTGTGAAAAAGGGGACTTATTTTCTGAAAAATATATTAAATTTCAGGAATATAAAACAACAAAAGGTCTCCATAACAGCCTAATACACATTACGATTATTTCGACATATCTTTCCATTTATGTCTATTACGTACAGAATAACTAAAAATCCTTTATTCAAACAATATATTTGAAACAATATTTTTAATTCCCATACGAATCACATCCTTAAATATCAAGGAGTGAGAGCATCAATTTTTCGAACTATAGCCGCTGTCCATTAAAGCACATAAAATATGCCGTTGGTTAAAAAACAGGAAAACGTGCAATATTGAAGGAAAATAAAAACTTTACTTTCTTTAAACGTACATATAGCAGTGGAATCAGCGATGATTATTACGATCACAGAAACCAAAATATGCGTGCGCAAGACCCGGCACAAATCTGTCCGAATATCTCGACGCACGCGGAAGAGAGAAAAGAAAACTAATGCAATGCCCCAAAGCTAGATGTTGGATGTCACCCAGCGGATGACACATTGAAACAGCTGGAGGCCGAGGCCTCAACTAACAGCTGTATGCGTTGGTCAACCCTATTGTACAGCTGTCGGATCTGAGCGCTTGCGGTTTTCGCACTGCATGCAAAGAATAGGGAATATACCTCTGAACAAGGTATGTAGGACACTATAGAACTGTTTGTCCTTGAGGTGCCGGCCACTGCTCAGGGTCAGTTGTGTCGGAGGTCAAGGGCATTCTCACGATCCGTTGTTGCGATTATTATCCGGAATCATCTCCCCACTCCTTCGCGAACAAACCTTTAAATGAATTGTTTATATAGATAGTTCCCTCTGAGCATCTATATAAATACCTGCGAGCCGAGCCAACTTGACACATTGAAATGCCAGGAATGTTGTGTGTTTACGATAGCGAGAGTAGATTACAAACAGTGCTTCTCTCCAAAGAATGGACATTTTTTAAGAAAGCAAACAGAAACTTACGAAAAATGCGACTTTTCCCACCCCTCTCTGAATATCCCGAAGAATGCACTTCTTTGGTTTATCTCGCATCGAAAGTTATTTTCCTGAATATAAAAAGTACGTGACATGGATTCCTAGGTGAGAGAATAGGCATTGGCAGAGATTTATCTTCGTGCAGGTATTAAAAGCGGGACTTAATTTCATTTTTGAGCATTTTAGTGACATAAATCCGAAACGCGTTTACCGTTCGAGAATCTTCAACGACCGTTCTTGCTATAAATGAGGGATTATCTCCAAAAGTTTTCAAAAGCATTTTTTAAAAAATTGGAATCATGGCTATAGGGAACTTTTAAAGTTTTTTGGGGGACATTTTTTTTTTTTTTTCATTTCCTCAATGTACGATAATTAATGTTAGATAGTCAAAGTCATTTCAATGAAATAGAAGTTAGTTGTTCCATTAACTTTTTGCTAAGAGTATAAACTTAACTATACCGTGCTACGATCTTACGGTAAAACCTGTACCTCAGAGCCAGACTAACGTAAGGCCAAAATTGGTGATTTTCAAGTTATTACTGAATTGAGCCATAAGAAAGTAATTCTAAAAATCAAAATCATTCAGAACTACTTACCAGTATTAAAAAGCGCAAGAACCTGGCAAGTAGCTTTGTTTTGAGGTACACTGCAGAAATATATCTAATTTGAAAAAAGATGTTTCTTAGTAAAACTTTCGCATTCTGACTTCAAATTATTATGTCATATTTGCACAGGTTTTCAGTAAGAGAGATTTCCTAATTATGTCCCAGTCCGGAAATTGCTCACACAAAAAAAACCTCTCTTCTTATACTAAACATAAGTATCATTCACCAAACGCAATTCAAAATATAAAAGAAAAAGAACATTTTCATGAACTAATTGCATTAAAAAAATAAGTTAATATCAAGTTTGAAATAGAAAATTCTCAAATACACGGAAAAATATCTCTATTGAAAGAAACTGCGTACAGCTTTATATTGAAATTAAAAAATAAACAGATGCACGTAAGCAAGAAATAGTAAACCCGTCTTATAAAACAATATCTTCTTATGAGCATTACATCCATTACATTTTTAAAAAGGCACAGAAAAAAACTCATTTCAGTTTAAAAATAGTAATGTACTTATTTTGCCTCATAGCGCATTCATAGCGGACATTTATAATTGAATCATACATAAAAAAATTAGCTCATTGGAACATAAAACTGAGCGATTTTCCGACAAGTCTCCAAGAAAATGAGGACACGCGAGAAAAATTGTTCATAAGTCGACCTCAGGGTTTAATCTTCTACAACCGATGTGCCCTTGACTGCACTTGATCTCGTTACCATCCATCTCTGATACTGAAGCAAATGTTGAAGCTTGGAAACTTAAGTACATGATAGAAGACTGACTCTTGAAACTTTGTAATCTGGGCATTGAGCTCAAAGTTTCTATTTTTAGAATATCACGCTAAACGAAAGGAGTTAAATAGCTGAATTTTGAATAAAATTTAAAAAGTAAAGGAAAACTGTTTAAAAACTGAAAAGAAAAAAAGAGTTTCAGGAAAATTTCTTAAAGTAACCGACTAAGACGCATTTTTCTGTTTTCTATGGTAATTACTGGCATATAATCTTATAGGAATTATTTGACATACAGGTGAGTCAAAAAAATTTTCCTCGGTGGAAGGGGGGGGGGGGTCTTTGTCCTTACAAATCAGGATTTTCTTTCAAGGTGGTGTCATAACAAATCTTGCAGGTATACATATTATATTACCATACTATGATTGTGGATAGGGGTAAAGAGCCAGAATGTGTGTGTGTTTATGGGGGTTAGCACCATTCAATAGATGACACAACATAAATTGATACTTTCTATGCATTAAATATTTTAAAGAATAAGAATAAATTTGTTTTCATGCACATAAATCGGCGTGTTACGGCATTGGTTCATTAGTGCGTTGACAGGCTCATGTCAAAAACGCGGAACTTTTACGTTCCAAAATAAAATTAATTCATCACCACAACAATGCATTTTATTAAAAATTGTTGAATTGTTGAACAAAAACATTGTTGATGACAACCCAGAAAACATGAGCCCCTTATATAAATCCAATTGCAAATTATACTTTGATAAGCTTTTTTATGCTGAGAATTGATATAAACTGACACATAACTCCACCTTGGCATTTTGCTTTTATATCTTAGAAGTTGTTTACCCAATCAAAGTTATGAGAACAAAACAATAGTATGTGGCATTATCTCCTCGACTAGGTCAAAACTACTTACCGAAATATCTCTACAAGTTTCGGAGCGCAAATTATCCTTATCGCCAAGACCCCAGCTATGTTAAGAATTCCTTAGTCGTTTTTACGTACATAACGTATCGGACATTTTATTATCATTTCTCTTTTAAGTCATAGGCTTCGGGCACACCTGAGCAACAAAAGTTCATCCAGAAATAACGAGCCCAACTTATAATATTGCCAACATCGATTATTATCTAACATCAACTTAATCTCTTTCCTCTCTTTCTCTCGAATATGAAACAATTATTTTTAATATACCTATTTAGCACTCGATTGTTTTTGGTGACACGGACTACATAAGTTTAGTAGTGAAGTTTTTCTTCAAACTTAAATTAGAGGATTAAAAGAAAAACACTTCGTATTATAAGTAAACTGATACATACGTTATACAAATTAACATTAAAAAAAAACATCGGGCAGAAAATATTTAATGAGGTTTTAAAAAAGATGTCACACACGTAACATTTTTGCATGATTTTCTTTACATGTTGTATCTTTAATTTGATTGTAGGTGGGAGGAGGCTGCTCTAAATGAGTCACGTGAAAATATTGTGTACTGGTCCTAAAACTATGCCTTAGTGAAAAAAATGAAGGGCTGTTTAGTACATTTACATATACTTAAAGAAGGTTATGGATGAAAAAGTGGATAAAACTACAGGAAAAATTATTTATTTCCATACCTAAGGAATAATTTGATTCAAATATTTGTATCTACATACTTGCATGGAAAAGAAGTTAATAACAGGGTGGGAGAAAGATCAAAATCTCTGGTTAGCCAAAAAAGTACGAGTAACTTAGAAAACATCAATGCTATTGTTCAGTCATTAACGTATTTCGTCAATTTAATACAAGATCCTACACCTTCAACACCACTATTTTTGTTCAATAAAGTTGATATTGATTCGAAGTTACATAAGATAATTTTAGAAAAACGTAAAAGGTATTCTATTTATCCAAGGAATCCTTGCCAAGGTTCAGTTATGCGAATGGGAGAAATCTTATCCATATAACTTCGAGGAAAAGATGAAGTTTTTACACCTTATGTCATCAATTGTAGTTAACACAGAGTAGGTAATTGTATAACACCCCCCCCCACCCCCACACACAGCCTAATTACTCAACTCTTTCAAATTCAACTGCGCACTTCCTTCCCCAAATAAGATAAAAAATCTTAAAATTTCTCAAACTCCGAAAAATTTCAGTGGTGCAAGATGTGTATCATGAACCCCATCTCTTCCCTCGTGGACCTCTAGTTAACATTCAGGATAGTTTTGGTTTATATGTTACTAAGCAAAATGAAATAAATGAGCCAATATTTTGAAAAGTGCCAATTTGAAGTTGGAGTTTCCAGATTAAAAAAAATTTTTGTAGAAAAAATATAATATTGGATTCTAAGTCTAAATTGGGTCTAAATGCAAGAAAACAAAAGGGGGGAGATCAAGGAAGTTATTTACCCCCACCTTAGATTACTCACTTTTAAGCCGTTACAGATCTGATGAGTGTTACAGATCTGATGTTAATATGAGACACATATCTGAGTTTATGCTTTCAGTCTTCATTAACATCTCTAAAAATGATATAATTTCCTTGCATCTTTAACATAGAATTAAGATAATTATATTAATATACATATATATTAGCTAAACAATCAAATTTTATTATAAAAAATAATTTCTTGGAAATAACAATGAGCGATGAGGTTTTTAGATAAAATAAATTATGAGATTACCAAATCCAAGCTAATAACACATTTCTTTTGTTTTGAAACAACACACAACTTCATTTTTTTCAACACACAACTCTGCTGCTTGCTTTTCCATTAGTTGCAGGAAATTTAATTTCTTGATTAGAAATTCAAATTTAGCATGCTAGTTATTATGTAGCGAAGTTATGAGAAATTGAAGCACCAAAAAAATAAATAAATAAAATAATAATAATTAATTAACGTAATTTCTGCAGTGTCAATTTTTCTTATTTTACTTACTTCTATTGTCAGGTCATACAAACCACAAATGAAGCTATTGTACTAAAACTCATAGCTTTTCATTTTTTAAGAACAAAAATATTCAATATATGGCTAAAACCTATGATTTTTGCTTTTTAATAATTCTGAAACGTGAGAGTTAGTTCGGTAACATATTCGCTGTGTTTCAATGTTACCGCTCTGACTGTTACCGATCTGACAAACCGACAAAGTTTGCTTTTTTATTTCCGAGTCGATCGCGCTAAACCAAAATCAAACACGTGGTTTTTTTCCCTTGCAATATAGGACTATACTTATAGATAAAATAACTTTTAAAATAATAAAAACTGCTCGTTTTAGCTCGTGTTACCGATCTGATGACTTAAATGACACACATTTTATAAATCACTTTAAAAAATCTTACCTACAATTTTAGATGCAGAAATGCAAATTTATAATTACGATGCGAAAAAACATCACACCAGGTACTCAGTATCACGTGGTATCGGTGCAGGAAATGATTTTGGGAGCCTAAATATAGATCGGAAGTTATTGTTACCGCTCTGACGCGGATCTGAGGGACACGCCTATTTCGCATTCCCTAGAAAATCAGAAATCGATTTAAACAAAAATGAAGTCAAATATTAACAAAGGGGTAAAAATAGAATCGTTTTTTTTTTTTTTTTTGTGTAAGTGCGTTTTTTTGGGAAGTTAGAAAGTGCGCTTAAGCTGTTTGCATGCTAAGCTTTGCTACTGGGGACACGTTACCGATCTGATTTTTGATGTATAAAACAAATATTTTCTGAAGAAAAAAAAAACAATTTTTTTTCGGATATTATTAGATGAAATGAAAGCAACACCTTGTCTTCTTTCTGGGGAAAATAATTTTTTTAACTAGTTATTGAAATACTAGTGAAAATTCACTTGGGACTCAAATTGGCACTTTTCTAAATATTAGCTCAAATCAAATATTTCTATTAAAATGACTTTCAAATCAAACTTTTTTCACACGTTCTTTGATCACACAAGTTACATGAATAGATTCCCTTTTTACTGGCAAGGTATGATCTTCAAGAAAAACTAGTTACCTAATATAATATAGACGCATGTAAAAAACACGGTTCACTCCACTTTTAAAACTTCATACGAAATCATTGTATTTTTTAAGGGGTTAGCTGATTTACGGATTTTCTTAATCACATACTTGAAGTTACGTTGAAATGTTTGAAAAAAAAAAATAGAATTATCACGCAATAAAATTGCTGCCTAAAAATAATCTTAGATATTTTCTGTGGACATAATATAAAAGTTATTTTAATAACTTCATATTAAATTTTTTTGCTATTTTGCAGCACAGCGTCAAAAAGTCGCACACGTAATTGCTGAACGGCCAAAAACTATTTAAATAAAAAAAATATATATATAACAGAAAAAAGGTGTCTTGATCTAGATCTGTTGATCAAAAAGGGTTTTGTTAGAATACAACAATGATCTCAAAAGTAATTAGAAGACCAACAAACCAGCCGACGGAAAAAACATTTTCCCTTGTCATAACAAAAGTTTTATATTTGTCAATATTTAGTTAATTAATTAATTTATGCTGGTCGATTTTTTTGTTTTTATTAATATTTTCAAGATACGTTAAGAGCAAGAATCTGAGAGAGTGTCACGCCTGTGATTCATGACCTCTCAGATTTTTTCCAAAAAATTACCAAATGTTTATTATCTTATTGAAAGACCAAATCCAGAATGTTTTGCTCTAAAGTTGAGTTGTTTAGTTTTTATGGACCCCTAAAGTTGAAGGTGCGGCATCAAAAATTAAGCGGATTTTCAAGACATGGAAATTGCTGTGAGCCAAAACTCTTACCAAGAACTGTTTAACTCCAATTTTCTTTTTGTATATGGAATATAGAAGGTTGAAACTTTACAAAATGAATGTTAAATTTGTAGTAAGTTGTTGCCGTAAGGTCAGTGAAGCCCCTCAAAACAGGGCATTTTTGACGTTTTTTAGCGTTTTTGAGGTCCAATAACAGCTTGTACATTTCAGTTGGCACGGCAAAAGTAGTGTCGTTTGAAAGACCAGTGTAAGCACTTTAAAATAATGTATAAATAACTGAGGAAAGTTCAACGTGCTTTAAGTTGCGTAAGGCCGAAATATGAAAAATGTCATATTTTACCGATATTCAAACGGTCATAACTTCCTCTGCCAACAACATATTGAAATATTTTTTTCGCCAATGTCATACTCTATTCTTTGTCTTAACGGAACAGTTGAGTCCTTTGAGGCGAAATGTGAAAAATTTTTTTACAAAAAATTTATTTTTTTCTGTGCATTTTTTGTAAAAATTTTTTTCACATTTCGCCTCAAAGGACTCAACTGTTCTGTTAAGACAAAGAATAGAGCATGACATTGGCAAAAAAAATATTTCAATATGTTGTTGGCAGAGGAAGTTATGACCGTTTGAATATCGGTAAAATATGACATTTTTCATATTTCGGCCTTACGCAACTAAAAGCACGTTGAACTTTCGTCGGTTATTTATACATTATTTTAAAGTGCTTACACTGGTCTTTCAAACGACACTATTTTTGCCGTGCCAACTGAGTTGTACAAGCTGTTTTTGGACCTCAAAAACGCTAAAAAACGTCAAAAATGCACTGTTTTGAGGGCCTTCACTGACCTTACGCAACAACTTACCACGAATTTAACATTCATTTTGTAAAGTTTCAAACTTCTATATTCCATATACAAAAAGAAAATTGGAGTTAAACAGTTTCTGGTAAGAGTTTTGGCTCTCGGCAACTTCCATGTCTTGAAAATCCGCTTAATTTTTGATGCCGCACCTTCATCTTTAGGGGTCCATAAAAACTAAACAACTCAACTTTAGAGCAAAACATTCTGGATTTGGTCTTTCAATAAAATAATAAACATTTGGTAATTTTTAGGAGAAAATCTGAGAGGTCATGAATCACCTCATAATGCTAGGCGTGAGTTTCTCAGATTCTTGCTCTTAAGGATTATTGAACTTGAATGCTGTTTTTAAAAATCTTTAGGGAAGCATATAGGCTAGGAACGAAGTCAATTTAAATTTACTCTATTCAAGTTGTTAAAAAATTCATCAATATTCATTACTCATAAAGTATGACTATATCATTTTAATCAAAATGAAAAAGCCCATCATACAAAAGAAGGAAAGAAAAATACGTTAAACTAAAATATAATGCATGGTCAAGTAACGGAATTAGATAAATTTTCTTGTCCACCTTGAGAAGATATATTAATGACAACGCAAGTGCCTATGGAGACCAATTACAGATATCAACGAAAATTTCCATGATGGAGTCAAAGAACTGGACAACAAATTAATGAAAAATTATCTGCACTCAGTAGATTATGGTGAACGATTCTCTATCTGTACGAAACATACAAATAAATGTGCAGGATATCAGCACTCCTCTTAGAAACACCATTAACAACTCGATTGACTATAATATAAACAGAGTTTCCTGAATATTTTCAGCATTCCCAATATTCTTTTCGCAACGTATGTTCTTTGTTAAATTGCTCAGCTTCTTTCAGATCTTCAGATTATTTTCAGATCAGTTTGCAGATTTCTTCAGTAAGCATTTTGTTACACATACATGAATTTGTTTCAAACAGGCCGTGTTTACCAAAATGCATGTATGAATAGAAAAGACGACCCAGGAAAAAATGTCAGCAGAAAACCTGCAGGTTTTATGCTGATTATACAGGTTTTTGGAAGGTCACTTCAGGTTTTACGAAGAAAAAACAAAAACACAGGTTTAATGCAGGCACACTTCAGGTTATAAACAGGTTTTTGGAAGGTCAATTCAGGTTTACGAAAGGAAAAAAAACCTTACAGGCTTAATGCAGGCAAAGTTCAGGTTGTTAACAGGTTTTTGGCAGGTCAATTCAGGTTTACGAAAGGAAAAAAAAACATACAGGTTTAATGCAGGCACAGTTCAGGTTGTAAACAGGATTTTGGAAGGTCAATTCAGGTTTACGAAAGGAAAAAAAAGTTGTTTAGCAGGTGCATGCGCACCGCGAGGATAATAAGAACATTGAAATTTTCATACTGAAAGCAATAGGAGTTTTGAAAAGTTTAGTACAGGTTCTTTGAAAGGAGAACTAAAAAACAGGTTTTATACAGGAAAAAATTCAAGTAATTGGTTTTTAAAACTTTGATAAAAGTTTTTCAGCCTTTGCAAACTGCGAAGATTAAATTTTTAGGGGTTGGGTGGTTGTTTTAAATTTACCCAGCTAGAAAATGTTTGCACTTTTTGTGAAAAAAAAAGTCGATATTGTGCACAATTTGTGCACAAAAAGTGAATAACTTTTAAGTAGTTCAAAAAGTGTCCACTTTTTGTGTACATTTTCTGGACAAAAAGTAAATAACTTTTGAATACTCCAAGAAGTATCCACTTTTTGTGCACATTTTGAGCACTTTTTATGCACACAAAAAAAGTGCACACTCTAGTTTGTTAAAAGTTTTGCACATTTTATGCACGAAATAAAGAACTCTAAAATTTGTGCACTTTTTATGCACAAAAATATTTGTCTCAATTTCTTCAAAAATCAATATTCAATTTATCAACCAGATTTTTATTTTGCTCCACCTCATTTGGTGAATATTCCTTTTATGTTAAGGTCAGCAGGGTGTAAAAGAATCATGACTTTTTTTAAATAGAAAAATGATTGTTTTTTTTTTTGTTTGTTTTTGTTTTTTTGTAAAATTTTTAATCTGAATTCTTTTGATTTTTTTTCATAAGAGCTTTGATAAACTTGAACTTTATGCAAAAAAAATAGTAATGCGGTCGTAAAATCAATTTCATGCAAATGCATGTTATGATAATAGGAGAAAATAAAATATAAGTTGAATGAAAAAAAATTTTTGGAAATTCAAATCGGATATTAAATTTTTTGTTCTTAACCATATTCAAATGTAAAAAAAAAAAGGAATAAATAAACAAATATAAAAGCTAGAATTTGAGAAAAAAGTTCAACAGCTCTTTATATATAGATATAGAGCTTCTGCCTTAAAATTTAGAGCTAATTTGATTCCCCCCTCCCTCTTTTTTATAAAATAAATGTGTGCGTTTACGTGCAAACAGCTTTAGTAAGAGAAAAAGTCCGTAAAAAGATTTAAAAAAAAAAAAAATGCTAAATTTGACAAACAAGTGGGATTATAGGCGCTCGCCGTACAGGGGGCAAGAGGCGACTGCCTCGTCACTTCCAAAAGTAAAGGGACCTTGCCCGTTCACTTTTTACAGTTAAGAAGAAATTATCAATTGAAAAATGAATTTTTTCTCAGTGAAATGATTTATTTCAAGAAAATAAAAGCTGAATATTTCCGGAAAAGGGTTTTTCATATTATTTTATAAAAATAAACTTTTAATCGAAAGTTGGGAGTTGGCGGTGGTCATCCGTTTTGATTTTTCAGGCCGTATTTGGCATATTTTAGACGCCATCAAAAAGGTAATGTTAAAGTCCAATAATATAGCCAAATTTTGCAGGAAAGAAAAACAGTTTAAGAAATACTGTCACCTCCCCCCCCCCTTCTCTTGACCCCAAGCTTTTGGTGCACCAGCCGCCGAGTGGGGTATTGTTAAATTTTTAGTAAATAGTACATGAAACAGCCCATACTGTTCAGCACAATTTATTACTGGTATAATATAATCGGCTTCATTTCCTGAAATTGGAACAAAAATAAATTTACAGATGATATTTGGTCTTATACACAGATGACTATTAGACAGTTTATCATCAAATAAATATATATCACTGCACAAGTTGCCTAGTGTAGTATCTTTTTTTTTTTTTTAAATCTTTGTGCTAAGCTTGCGAACAATAAAAAACACTTCAATTCCTATAATTATGTTTTCAATTTCCGCACAAGAATTGTCATTTAGGCAGGGATTCAAGTGAAACAGACGATCGCAAACTGCAATCGCTACTGGAAGTGAATTACATTAGAACGTTTCTTGATAAAAACATCGAGACGTCAGCGTGACGTTTGCCTATGAAAAACGAGCTAGATAAAACGTCACAGCCTACTTGGCGAATAAGAGGAGATCGCCGACTGCTTGTGAGCTCTTATTGGCTCCGCTCGTAGTGACGTCAGTGCCAAGTTAAGTTGATGATAATGTAATTCATTTCCAGTAGCGATCGCATCGAAGCGATCGCAGTGCTGTTTCACGTTGAAAAAGCACGTTGAAAAAGCTTGCAATTTTTTTTTTTTGTACTGTACATCGTTTTTGAAAAAAGTGCTCCGCTGAAATAAAATACAAATGAATCAGAACCAAGCAAAGTTTCCTTTTCGCTTGATAATTTTGTACTATTTTTCCTTTGGCGAAAAGGATGCAGCTGCGGCAACTAGCAACTCAACTTGGGAGTAAAAAGAACTGAGCTGAAGAGAGCACTTTGTTTACGCTCTCTCCTCGTGACCGGCGTGCTGGTTGCCATGTTTTTGTGCTCTGTTCTTTTCGCTATTAACTAATGTAATTGTTGTGACTGAAAACTGAAGTTGCACGTATTGCATTGCGACTTCCAGTGTTCTGGAAAGCTTGTGTTAGATTGTGGCTAGCACAATGTGACAATTCTTTTGCGTTTAGTGGCATCGTAAACGATTACACAAAATATTCATCGTTGGTTGCAAATATTGATGCAGCAACCCTATAACATGTGTCCGACATAGTGCTCAATCCCCCAAAGACGGGAAGTATAAAGCATTTTGCGATCGTCTGATCGCCGAATTTGAAGATTCGGAGCGCACGAAGCTAAAAAATCTGCTGACCGACTTACAATTGGGCAATGATCGGCCCAGCCGATTACTTCGGCGTATGAGAGAGCTAGCTGGTGATCTGAAAGATGAAATTCCGCAAAGCTCTTGGAATCAACGTATGCCTACCCACACCCGAAATGGAGAGAATTAGAGGGAAGTACTCTAACTTGAAGGCAAAATACAAGTTAAAAAAACAACAGTTAAAAGAACATCAGGCTAGCAAGGCTGTGACTGCATCAACAGTAGAAGATGCTGCGAACTGTGTCATTCTTGGAGAGGGCACATCTGTGTCATCGAAAAAACTGTCCCTGTGTAGAATGCGAAATGTTTCGGTCTACACAGGGGACCTTTTGGAAGTTGTTTTTGGCCGTCAAAGCTTGGGGACAAATGTATTGAAAAAATCCCCTATAAATGTCACGAAGGCCCTCCTGCCAAAAGATGTTATTGACGACATCATTCTTCATGTTGCAGAAAAGTTTTCTGCAGAAGTCAAACCAGTAAAGGCAGCCATACGGCAGAAAATTAATACCTGCCACAAGATTGTGCAGAGGGAAAAAAAATTAAAAATAAATGGTTTCAATTTCTATGTGTATCTTTTCATTTCTATGTGTATATTTTTTGAATGAAAAAAAAAATGAACAGCCTTTAGTAGTAGAAAGTCAGGTAAGTCTTAATATTTTGAATTTACCTATTGTTTCTTGTTGCATAAGTTTTACAATTTGCAAAAGTAGAGAATTAAGATAATAATCTCGTAAAACTGAGAATAAATTAGATATTACAATGTTCATTTATTATTACTATTAATATTGTTATTGTGATTATTTTTATCAGTTACGAAATATTTCATGTGGACAGAAAAGGTCTGAGGATCAGTACCAGAACATACGTTGAGAACACATTTTTTACCAGGGTCCTGTTTTCGGAATTTTGTGAAACTAATAAGCAATTTTGTGAAGAAAAGTTAATTTCTGATTAATTTTGAATCTTTTTCTGCAGATTTACTATTTTGAATTTCGTAAAGTGTCCTTATTTTGAGTTTTTGAATTTTGCGAAGGTCCATTCACTGACCTAATTTCTCTCTTGGATTGATGCCTGAATTGATGACTGAAGGAATTGAACACAGCCTGTGGGTAAATCAACAGCTTGTACGAAGCCTGCAGGTACTGCGAGAGTTTTTCGACAGGCTATTGGAAGGTATTTCGGACTAAACCTGCAGGTAATGCGAGTGGTTTTGACAGGCTATTGGAAGGTATTTCGGACTAAACCTGTAAAAAACCTGCAGGTAATGCGAGTGTTTTTGACAGGCTTTTGGAAGGTATTTCGGACCAAACCTGTAAAAAACCTGCAGGTAATGCGAGTGTTTTTGACAGGCTTTTGGAAGGTATTTCGGACTAAACCTGTAAAAAACCTGCAGGTAATGCGAGTGTTTTTGACAGGCTTTTGGAAGGTATTTCGGACTAAATCTGTACAAAACCTGCAGGTAATGCGAGTGTTTTTGACAGATTTCGTTCAGGCTTTAGAAAGGCAAATCAGTCCGAAATACCTGCAGGTTTTACCGAGTTTTTTTTTAAAGGTTTTGTGCTGACATTTTTTCCTGGGGAAACTAACAGCAAAAAAATATTTTTGGAAAAAAAAAATACATAGAACCCGACTTCAGTTCGAAATTGCTCTAAAATGTAAAAAAATAATTTTTTTCTTTGAACACCATCGAAACTACTTTTAAACATAAGTTTTGAAGTCGGCGCAAAAACGATAGGTAAAATGAAATTTAGCCATATTTTGCCAACATTGAAAATTAGAACCATTGAAAATTAAAAGCAGAATATTTGTACCATTACACGAATGTGTGGTAATCGATGAAATGTATCCATTAAAATTTATATTTATAGTTGAATTGTAGTTGAGTATGATTCTATACATTGTTTTTGCGCCGACTTCAAAACTTATGTTTAAAAGTAGTTTCGATGGTGTTCAAAGAAATTTTTTTTTTTAACTTTTTAGAGCAATTTCCAACTGAAGTCGGTTCTATTTTTTTTCCAAAATTATTTTATTTCATTCTTTTTCGTGTAAATGCACTTAAAATAATCAAAATATAGTTAAAAAACCATGCAGCTGTTCAAAAAAATCCTTGCAGACCTGGACTCGATCTCATTCCATCAGGAACTTCAACCTGACGCGTTTAACCACTTGACCATCGGGGCGCTCATTGAAGTAAGGATTTACGGTAGCACATCTTGTTTTAAATAACATGAAATTTTAGTTTTTCGATCATAACTTTTTTTTCTAGTGAACAAATATCGTCATATGAGTACATGGTACCTAAGTTACACCATCTCCTACCGATTAAAAAATCGTCCAAATAGGTTCAAAAGATCAGATGTTATGTGCGAACAAAAAAAAAAAAAAATACGCTTTGAATTGAGAACGTTCTTCTTTTTTGAAGTCGGTTAAAAAGAACAGTAAAATTTCAACATTTGCCGTTGCAAAAAGAGATAACACATCTTGTAAATATTTGAGAAAGTTTCAAGCTAAAAAGTGTTCAAGCATGTGCCAAAAAAAGATTAAACTAACTTGCTAAATTTTAAGATGCATTTTCCGCTGCTATTTTAAGTGAATGCACGCTTGTTTGACGTCATGCAAATTCCCTTTCGAATACCAAAGCGAAACCCACGACAAGGCATACCATGACAGAATAGTTATTCTTAGATATAACTTGGAAGGGTTCACTACCATCTATTTGTTGACAGCTACGTAATTCAAAAAATAGCCTTTGTTGTTACAGTTGCAAAGTCATAAAAATTTGAGTCAGTTATGAGTTTACATACTTGTTTTATGAAAACATGTATGAACAACAACCGAAAGTTACACATGAAGGACGAAATAGTGTCAACGGCCTAATTTCAAGCAAAGCAGTTTTTCGTGAAGCAAGAAATTTTCTTTTCTACGCTTTACAACAAACTAATATTGTAACAAAACAAAGCTACAAGTGGAGTACATTTAAAAAAAAATTTTAGAGTAGCTTTCTCCTACAAAAGAAAATAGTGTCATATTCGATTGCAAGCAAGAAATTAATTTTCTCATTAAAAGTTAACCTTATTATAAAAAAAGCTAAAGAAAACTTTTTACAAGAGCATTTGTTCATTTCAATTTTTTTTCAAACAATAATTAAACGTCAAAATCGATTAATCAACGTAATAAAGCACAAAATTTGCAAGAATCGGCAGACCCGTATTTCGGGGCTACAAGAAACCCCTTTTTCAATGCAATGAAGTGTGCGTTTTAGGATGAAAAGTCATCCATAGCCATTTATGATATGGTATATATTTATGATATCAGTGGGAGTTATTCCATTTCGAACAATTATACTCTACGATATGGCAAAATCATTATTATAAAACAGGAGAGATCGCTCCCTCGATGACGTCATGAAACAATGCAAAATCTTGATTTTTCAAAACGTCATAACTCGGTCAATTTTTGTGGTAGAAGAGTGATTTTTTTTAGTTTTAAACGTTACAGTGTCAAGAATGTTTTACTAAAGATGATTGATAGGACAGGGGGCTGTATAAAAATTTAAATTTCGTAACTCTTTCAAAATTTGATTTTTTGAAAAACATTGAATAGACCCAAAATTCCTTTCGTAATTTGGAGATTTTTTCCTAAATAAACTATATGCTTACCTCTGACGGTTTAGAAATTAGCTATTGGTCCACGATTGGAGTGGACACCCTGTATATATATATATATTGATATCTTTTTCTTTCAGTTTTTATTTAGCTATTTTTTTTTCAAAAGCTTAATTTGCTCATAGCAAAATAAGGCAAAATGATAAAAAGTTAAAATGAAGTAAAAAATAATTTGTCATGTGTGACGCATGAAATCATTTACTAAAAGAAACACGGAATGATTGCAGCTCTTAATCTTAATTGTGAAAACTTTCATTTGTAAGAAAGAAAATTACGGTATTTTTTATTTATTTCCATTTTTATTATTTTTTTTTAAATACTTCCCATGAAAATTAAAAATTCGTGTTTTACCTCTTTTTTGCCATTATTTTTTCTTACTTTATGGTTAATTCCTGAGTTTGAAAATTATTACGTCGTTAAACTCTGAGTTACCTGAACGTTGTATAAACAGTTGTTTTGGGAATTTCTCTTAGGACCGTTACAGCTCAACACGAAACGTGACTAATTTGTTTCAACAGCAAGCGAAGGTTTGAAGCATCATTAGCCTCTGTCAACAATGAATCACATGGTTCGAAAAAGTTTACTTTTCAGGTCAACGCTAATCTTAGTTTTTAAAATATGCATGTCACGCGTTACTGGGAATAGACGGTGTTTAATTTGATAAGTACGTGAACTGTTTAAAAGGGATCAACTAACTGCTTAAAGTAAATTTATTCAACTTATATAACAGACGTTTATGGTGACAGAGAATTTAGTCATGCTTTAATAACAGTCTAAGAATAATTTTTATGCATTCTAGAAACATAAAAATTATTCTTAGATTGTTACTCAAACTTGAAACATTGTATGTATGTGTTGTATAATCTGTATTGTAAATTGTTGATACTATAAAGCAAATATTTTTGGGTTTATACTAGGGCTGTTTAATAAGAAGGATCATAAATTAATAAAACATAATTACATGAATAATAATGCAAATGTTGATACTTCTAAAAATAGTCTCCATTATATGCAATTCACTAGCCATATCATTGCCCAATGCCCATGTCATCAAAGACGTGCTGAAAGGCATTTTTGGACACATCCTTGAAGATCGCCTTGGAAACCTCTACCTCTGCCTCTAAAAGTGAATACGCCATTATGGAGATTTTTTTTTACTTTGGAGACATAAAGAAGTCATTAGGGACTAAATCAGAGCTATATAAAGGACAAAATACAAAAAAAAAAAACTCCACACCTACATTCCTTTCATCGGAAATGTGCGATCTTGGAATCTCTAGGGCACAAACACGTGTCACCTGCAGTTTTTCTTTGAGCTAAGTTTAATTGGAACCCCAATTGAAATGGTCATTCTTAGTTCTTTCAACGTGATTCGATGATCTTATATCACTGTATCAGCAGCGATATATGCGTTTTCTTCGGTTAGAAAAGCTACTGAAGCCCTAGTTCGTTCTTCCCTAGAAACTGATTCTCTCTCATCTCTAAACATTTCGAACCAACTGCAAGCTATATTAAGAAGAAGAAGAATGCACTCCTTATCAACTAATATTATACGCTTTAGCTGCAGGTTTTTAAGGAAAAAACAAATTTTTAAGCAACATATTGTTTTCTTACCGCGCTTCTCTTCAATTTTTCCGAATGAGGAAACGGAACTGTATGCACTTGGATGGCTGCCAAGATCATATTATTGATGCAACGAAAAATACATTTTAAGAATCCAATCTTCACTTACCCCACTACACATACATTATTTGTTATCTGTGCATTGATCTTTTTTATTCACCTCAGAAAAAAAAACTATGATCAGTTTCTATTGAACAACCCTTGCACAATCAACGAATAAGTAATGTATAGATGAACGGCAAATCGAGAAGGGGTTTGTGGGTTTGTTACTAAAAATTCCCTGGGCCCTTATTTTTATGTATATAGGCAATTCTAGTATTATATGTAATAACTGTTATTACTACCCACCCCCTCCCCAGAAAAAAATTCTGGCTGCATTAGGTACCAAAGGCTGGTAGGTACCAAATGCCAAGATGAGACTGCGCAAGTTGAAAGCTTAGCAATAATTTAAGCTAGTATATGTCGTGTCCATCATGAAACTTTCTTCTGTATGAGTTGGGGAACTTTTTGACTGCCGGAGACCACAGTTAAACTGGTTAAACTATGGATAAATGAACGAGGAAACATTAGTTGAAAAACCTACAAAACGAATTTTTCAACATCTTGTTCGAGGCGTTATTCTTAGCCATTCATATGGTTGATTTAATCATGCTGCTAATAAGTTTCGCAAAAGGTGACAAAATCATCCTCTCCGAGCGATTAACGGCAAATTGAATCAGTGTCTGTTTCTGTGTTGGTTCACTTTTGTTACAAATTTCATCTAAATCGTAACAACATAATAGGGCTGTGGATCGCTATAAAGTAAAAAATACTTTTTTAAAGTTAAAAAAAATAAGAATAAAAACAAACGAAGAATTTAAAAAGCGTAACAGTAGGGACTAAATAAATTTTAATAAATTAAAGGGGAAACAAATTTTTGAACTCTACACCTCAAACGCTTGTAACATTTTTTCGAATTGATTTTTCAGCTTGGTTCTTCAACTCTACTTCTGGTGAGAACTGGGATAAAAAAAAAGTTCTATTTTCAATGACGTCGGAAAAAAAACTGTGGAAAAATTTGTTTACTATTATTGATGGTTTTCATGAAGAAAGTAGTTCCTAAAATCGAAACTTTGAAAAAATCAAGTTTTAAACGCGAATAATTCCCACCTTAATTGTAGGTGTAAAACTGTAGGTTAAAAAAAGTGTAACCCATTTTCCAAATTAAGAAACTTTTACTATGCATAATTTGAGAAAAACGAAGCAAAAGTGTCCTTTTTTCATGAAGAGTATTGGTTTAAATTTATTAACCATTTGCAACAAAAATAAATAAATAAATAAATAAAAGGCACAAAGCGAGTCATTTCTTGATACTCAAATAACAAGAGGTCGTTGATCAAAATATTAAACTGCATGCTATATTTACCTGAATCAACACATTTCACAGGATGTGATGAGTTAAATAACAGGTGCTAATTTCCCATTCGAAAATTAAACGATGATAACAAAATTTAACAAGTTATATAACAGCTGCAAAGAACGCAACTTTATACCGAACCATAAGAGAGGACATTACTCCAACTTACACATACGAGTAAAAAATTACCTGTCAATTTTCCGAAATTCATTTGACATTTAGCTGTGCTGGAGTTTATCAGCATTTAAGAAAAGTTTTTATGTACTCCGAAGCTAAAAGTACCTTTTTATCACGATCAGCAAGGATTCGTGCCTCATGCATCTTTCTTCACAAGTATGAAAACAAGGTTTTGTCCGGAAACGACAATAACGTGATCATTTAATAGTTATTATTTTGTAACTATAAATACGTTTTAGTTGTTTCTGTGAAATAAATTAATTTTGTGGAGAAAGTTTCGATCGAGTAAATTATACGAAATCTAAGTACAATCGAAATAAGAAGTACAAATAAAATTTTGACCTTGGGGCGATAACTGACACATAAGAAACTTTTGTCGGATTTCTTTTACTCCGTATGCTGCTTTTTTTGCATGGAAAAAGAGATTTTTTGTAACCCTGAATAGAGGCGTTGCAGCTCTTTTTATTATTAACGCAATTTAAAAGTGTTATCATATTATCATGGGAAAAGTATTAGTTCGGCTTCCATTCAGCTTGAGATCGTTCATAAAGACTTCTCAAGAACAAGAAAAATTCGTTTCTCTGACCACAGCAACAGAGTATGGCAAAAAAGAAAGATTTTGCACATTGTGGAAATATATCACGACACTAAGCGCTCAAAAGTAGCGGTTTAAATAGTTATAATAAAACTGTTTCAGTATTACTGCTTCAGTACACGAGATTTAATTGAAACATCTTAGGAAATAAAGCTTCTATTCTTCTCTTTAAAACGATTACACTTTTTCAAATTTTAAACTTCCTTTCTTCAGTACTTCTGATAACTTAATTTTTTAGAAGAAATTTGCCAAAACTACAATGTCGCCAAAACTTTCCAACTATTTAATTGCCTACTTCATATTCAAGATCGCTTAGAATAAATAAATAATTTTGTACCTCAAAAAAGGTAAACTGCAAAACAATATGTATAGGTGTATACATAATATATATATATATGGGTGATTCTACAAATACGGGAATATTTCTAACATGTAGAATTCAAAAAATTAATTTAAAATTAAAAATCTAAAAAAAATCAGCAAAGCACTTGATAAGTTGCATAATTAAAATAGAATATCAGCAGAGCTTAAATGTTTGTATTTTATTGTATTTTTGTATTTTCATTTTTTGAAGGCATATGTGAATGATAAAAAGGACATGTGGATGCCACAATGGGTATGTGAATATAACGTAGTAAGTATGTGAATAACACAAACACAATAGGTATATTAATGAAATTTTTTTACCAGTAAACTGTTAGACATAATTTTTAAACATTGTACTGTCATAGTTTGGCTTTTGATTCATCCACGTGTCTTATATTGGGGCATGTGAATGACAATAGAAAATTGGCATGTGAATGACAAAACACAAGTAATTGTGTTCTCAAAAAGTCATATCTGAATATTTTTCGGCTTCACTTCGAATTAGAACTCACAAATGTAAGCCTTAGGATTATTCATTGTCAAAATTTATTTACATGTACATTTTACATGCATTCTGTGGGGCATGTTAATGACAAAGATAAAAAACACTTGCCTTGAAAGTTGAGTTTAGCTTGCTTTTTATCAAAAAGTAATTGCAGAACAGCAAAATTAATCCTCATCCAGGAATAACAAAGTTCCATGCCTTGTTTTAAGATGTGTTGCCAGATTTTGAAATATAACATTTCAGAGAAAAATATCTATACTTTTTAGACATGTGGATGACTGATAATCGCTGGGACAAAGTTTAGATTAACTTTTAGAGATATTATTTTCATATTATTTTGCTTTTTTGTGATTTACATCTTGCACACATTCATATTTATAAATAAAAAACTCTTGAGAAAAAAATTAATTATTTTTTTAAAATCTATATTCCATTGATTGCGAAAATGGCACCTATGGGACAGGGCATGTGGATGACATTTCAATCTAATATCCATTTTTTTAAATGAATAATAATTAAATATTGACATTGTTGATAACGGAAATTATAGAACAAAAGACGCATAAAAATATTCCCAAAATAGTTTTTTATTAAATTAAAAACAAAAAGAGCAATCAGTATGGAACACAAATTTGCCCATTTTTGTAGAATCACCCATATATATATATATATATATACTGAATCAAAATAGTGAAATAAAAAAGCGTTGTCATTCAGTAAAAAAAAATGAACTATAATCACAACCGCAGTTGAATATTGCATAAAGCTTTAAATTATTCAACTGGAAAAACAAATGTCTCGAATGTTGCAATAATAATAGAAAATACCTGAAACAGTAACAAAGATGACTTGTTAATATTTGAACACGTTTCTTTACACAAAACTTCCAAGTTTTACGTATCACATAAAAGTCAAAACAAGCTCAAAACTGCCTTTTTGTTGACAAAAATACTTATGAGCAAATATTGAAATCACGACATACTAAGTTTGAAATAAGAACCACGTATCCAAAACGTTATCTATTTGCTGTATTTTTATGCCTAAGATATGTGCAATAATAGCGTTAGTCGTGATCAACAGGAATTTTTTGATTAAAAAAGGAAAAGAAAGTAAATCAAAACAAATATTCGGTTTCTCCTTTACTAAAAAATACGGATAGTTATTTTATTTGAAAATATAAAGCTGAATATATTCCAATAATATTCAACTTCAGAAAAATATTTTTCTGTTTCAAGGAAATTAACATCCGTTTCATACACAAAGATTGTATGCAAATATTCATGACACTAATATAGGTACGAAAATAAGCGATACTGCAGATTTTAAAAATAAGATTGCCAATAAAAATTGCTAGAAAATCTTAAAAGGTCATGATGCTCTCTTTTAGACATAGTACCTAATAAGAGACCATGTAATAAATAAAACCACTTGAATGCTTTCCATACTTGTCGCCAAAAATAGCTAAATTTTTAATTGCTTTCAGTTAAAGCCTCGATTTAACGTGCGTACAGATATTTTCAATGTTACCTTGTTTTGATGGGATTATTTCTTTCTTCTTTGAATCTTACTACTATTATATATGCGAAAGTTTGTATGGATGGATGGATGGATGTATGGATGGATGTATGGATGGATGTATGTTTGTTCCTCTTTCACGCAAAAACTACTGAATGGATTTTGATGAAACTTTTACCATAATGTAGCATATACATCAGAATAACACATAGGCTATAATTTATAACGATATTCAAAAAAGTTCGATCGGTAGCGTCTTTTTCATTCCAATTTAAGGTACATATTTCTCATAAATCAAAAGGCATTGACCAAACTAACTCAGTATTTAGTGTATCATCTCAACTCCCTGTCGAAAGCTAAAATTGCGGGCATCATTTCTTCTTTCCGTATTTAATGTCCAAGGCTTTTCTCAAGTCAAATCATGAAGGTTTTTTTTCCAGCTTCATGGGGAAAATCCAGGCTTTTACCATGATTTGTATTTAAAACGTTTTGTAGTCTTAGTTGTGTAAGTAGAATATTTATCCTTAAGCAATGTGTTTTTTAATGTGCATTGCTGCGTGAAAATATTATTTTTTTAGAATAAATTGTATTCCTTTGTTAGTAAATTGTTGACTGTATCAATTATTTTCACAAGTTTCGTGAATTTGTCGGTCCTGCTTAATCGTCTAACGGATAAACGAATAAAATATCCTGGAACTAGATATTTCCCATGCCATAGACGCAATGCTAAAGATTCCGCTTAATCGAATTCTCCGCTTAATCAAATAATATTTCTTGGAACCGACAGTATTCGTTTGAGCGGGGCCGACAGTATGTGTTATAGTGTTTTAGAGTATTGGTAATGTAATCGCTTGAAGAGATTGGCAACTAATAAATGGATTAGGTTCAGTATTTTCCACTTTAATGGAACTTTAAATACAATTTTACAGTATTTTTAAAAATTTGTTGGCGTTGATTGGGCGGTACTTACAATTGGTCACTTAGAATACAATCGAACAGGTATCTTGCCGAATTTGTTGCAAAAATATTATAATAACTAAGATTATGGGTAATGTTTTCCACTGACGCCAGTTCTGGCGCCAAAGACTATGTAATAATACTTTACTTCTTACGATATAACTAAAATAAAACGATTGTTGTCTGATATTTGTAGACTGCGCCAAAATCTTAATCATCGAAATAATACTCCCACAGTTGAAGAAAAGTTGTTTTTTTTTTTTGGCCGATTCCGTACGTTGTCATTAAAAAACTTTTGAAACTTACGTCAAAGCAGAGAGTAATCCGCATACGAAATTAATCAGACCCCAAAACTAAAATTGCCATTAATTTGTGTTTTTCGCACAAATAATTGTCAAATGCTCCCTACTAATTTCGAAATCACTTAGGACAAAAACTTTTAGCGTCATTTCATGGTCAGCAATATTTTCTTAGCATTAAATGACAATTTTTCTTTGACAAAAATTACTGGCTTAATAATACCTAAGCATATTTGCATAAAGTAGGGAGGGGAGAAAAATTATCCTAGGTATCCCAAAACAGTTACCGCAAATTTAGCGACATTTTAAATCGTCAAAGCGGTACGTTTTGAGTTCTTTTAGTTTGGGGAAAAAAAGCGATTATAAATTGTTTCTCAATATTTTTACTGGCCCAGGCAACGCCGGGTATTTTTGCTAGTATAATATATGCGCAATAACTTTTAATCTTAGATCAATGAAAAGTAAGATTTATGAAATTGAATCATTTGAATTTTTTAATATTCAGGGAAAATTAGTCAAGCAAATCGGCAGTAAAATTAAGTAAAAATCGGTCGCTTATTAAAAGTTGTGTTCACGGTAAAAATAAAATTTTGGTTTACTCCTTCTAAGCACATTACTAAACAATAGGTAATGCAAGAGCTTCCTCCAACCTTCATGTCTTATCATAAATTAGTATGTTGTGGCCCTTTCTTCCATGTTTTTTTTTCCCAAGAAGTTCTTAGTTCTTGCGTATAATCGCTTCTACTTAGTTTTTCTAGAGCCGCTATATAGACAGGCCGACGCATCAGCTTAAGTTTGACCACTTTGGATCCAATCGTTACCATCGAAACTCGGAGCAACGATCCAATACTTCCAATTATATTACTATAATTGGATGGCAACGATCCAATACTTCCTTGTTGTGGAACTAGGGTTACCAGAGTAAAATTTAAGAACAATACCAAGGTTTGCCAAATTCAAGTGCCGCTAATATTAGGGAAGTTTTCGATTTTTTAATTTTATTTTTATGAGATACAGTAACATACATGAACATCATCTGATTTTTTTTTTACAATACGACAAGTACTTTTTTTAAAAAAGGCAGGTTATTGGATTGCCCTTTGACAAATCTAATCTTCACAGTGAATTTATATGGCGCAGTATAGCCCGGTGGGGCTCTTGCGCCAATAAAAAACAAACAACCAAACCAGTGAATTTATAGACTTTCACTTATTGATAACGGAAGAAAAAAAACCTCTGTACTAAAAAACTATTACAAACTGCAAAGCTCTCTCTACTGTGAAACCAGTCGTAGGACGTCTCTGGTTTCGTTTTTTGCTCGTGGGTTTTTTAAAAAATCGTTAAAAGTCAATCATTGTGTTTTAAAACTAGGTAATGGTGAATTTTTGTGTTTTGTAAGTCTCTTAACAATATCTAGTAGTCAAGTTGGAATATTTTATAGGTTGATACTTCCCCCATAGCTCACAGTGAAAAATTACCAAAACGTGATAACTCGGCAGAAAAGACAACCACTCAAACACGCCCTGCATCCAAAATGGTAAAACTTAAGTTAATGCGTTAGTTTGTCTATATAGTGGTCTTAAGTTTTACTACTGGCAAAAGCCCAAAAACTGAATCAAAGCACGAATTGGCAAACACGGGATCAAAGCACAAAAATCGAAAATAATTTTTTAAGCCTAACTCAAATCAATCAAAAACGTTTTATTTGTCATCAAACAGAACATATGAACAGTTAAAAAATTAAGTCACTGATTTTTCCCGTCATTTGCCAAGAATTAAAACTCGTGAAACGCTTTCTTGAAACAATCGTAAGTGAAAATATTTGAATGCGATTTATCTTTCACATTGTTGATTTAATTAAGCTGTATAACTCACGCAAACGATGACCAAAAATCATCCCCAATCCCTCAGAACGATTAACGACTAAGTAGATTCACTTTTACTCCAAATTTCATCTTCTTAAGATATAACAGTTTAATACACGAAAGTTCCATTGCACCTTTTCCCTTTAAAGCTATTGACACTAAAATCAAACCAGCTATAACAACCTTAAAAATCTACTGTTAATCAATTTTTGTTTCGTGTAGCAATCAAAAGTAAAGAGAAAAAAAACCACGAAACTATTCTGTTCAATATAAGTTTTTCTAGAATTTAAAATCAAGAAAATTTGAAAATCGCGGTACATTTTATTGCTCCATATTATAGATATTAGGTGAACAATGTGATCAAATTAAAGGCCAAAAAGAAATTTCATCGATCCTATAAGCTCCCTTGGTTCATCGTTCTTTTCATTTATCAAAAATTTGTTCTTTACTAATTATTTAAAAAACAAAAAAAGATGTGTATATTTGTATACGCGCGTCAGATTTTATACTTAACTTCATGATCTAAAAGACATTTTTAGCTGAGATAGTGAAATTTCAAAATTCGAAGAAATTTGTAAGCACAGTACACGGATAGTCTGAAGTTAATTTTTCACCAGCTTTCGGAAAGAAAAAAAGTTCGGTGATAAGATGCAAGAGAATGTTTATTGTTTATGTTTAAAGAAATACAATCAGTAGTAACCATCAGTATTTTGATAGATTCAACGGGAAGTTTTGCTTTGACGACAAAATAATGTGACTGTAATAATCTTAAATAATTTTAAGTCTCTCCTCTGCCTGTAGCAAACCATTGTAAGAAAAACAGTTTTACAGAGACAGTTGAAAGAAATTTTCTCGAGGGTTATTATTCCTACAAAGGGACAGTGTTTGGCAATCAATTAATTTATGCTATTTCCGAATGAATCACAAACGGTGTACTCAAACAAGGATGAAATATTAGAGTGATTTTAACTTTGCAGATTCATAATGAATTTTTACTAATTTCATCATTCGCGATTGGATGTTTGCTAATTTGATTTCTACAAGTGAAGATCGTTGAAAAACAAACGAAGTAATCTTTTTTTCTTTTTGTAAATTTTATTAGTTGATTAAAATTGAAAATTTTATTTCGAATTGAAAAGGGAAGATTTATTTGTCACTTTCCCGTAGGTGAATGAAACAAAAACCAACTTAGAATCGACATATCAAGTCATAGTTGAATGAATAAAAAACGAAATAATGCAACATTTGTCGATAAAGTGTCAAAATCAATTAACAGGGGAAAAAATGGCATTTTTTAAAAAACAAAAGGGAAAGATTAAAATTAAAACATTGAATAATTGTTGATGTAAATATATATTAATGATTTGAACAGAAAGGGATCGAATTTGCAGAAGTTTGAGACATGGGCTTAACGCTTGTAGTGCCATCTTTTGATGTCGCTTAAAGTGAAAACGGCAAATGAGACTTATTAAAGTATAGACTTATTTTGAAAAATCAAGTCTTACTTAAAATTGTAACATAATTTTTCACTTTAATTTTGTCTTTTACAATACTTTTTTTTTTTTGCACTAAAGAGGAATATAATTCCTTGGAAGAAACTTTTATTTGAAGTAATAAAACTTTTTAAAAACCGTTATCAAGTTTTATTGAACACGATTTTTTAAAAGTGACCTGTATTGTAAAAACTTTTAAATCATAAAAGAAACATATGTAGTATTTTACTTTATCTGTACAATGCAAAGTTGTTCGTGGGAAGTCTAGCAAAGGGAAAAAAGAGCAAAAAAAAAAAAGAGGCTCATTTTGTAGAAAGGATTTTTTGCCCATAGACCTAATGTTAAAATCCCCCTTAGCAGCGGCCACCCGATAATTCTAAACGGCCACAGAGTGGGTACATCATTTCAGTTTTTCAAAAAAATATGGTCGCTTCCTAGTTAGCCCTTCTGCTCAAGATCAGCTTAAAGGAAGACAAACTGGATGTTACTGCATTACGATAATTTTAGAGTAAAAGTTTTATTCACGTTTGTTCATTTCTTGGTCAGTGATCTCTATTGTAACAGTCTTAAGGAGGTAAATCGGAGAGAGAGTTAATAAAGACGAAATTCATACGATTCTCGAATCCGAACGACGATTCTGAATCCTTCAAGCGTAGAACAGCAGTAGAGTGGTTTTATAATTACAGTGCTGACTGAGAGCACTGACACACCAATGGAAGGTCACTGGTGGTCAATGTATTAAAACATCAAATACCTTTTTCCTTTAGAAAAGTATCAAGCTTCATTTTAAGTTTTAAGAAAAATATCTGTTACAATTACACGTACTTATATTAGGTAATTATCTGACAATTATACGGAAAAGCTTTTAAAACGGCCACACCCTTTGACAAGGCCGTACCCAAGGGGTGGGTTGTGGGGGTTAAACCCCTCCCATTGGGAAAATAATAATAAGCCAAATGAAGAAAATGAACGTTTGATGTAAATTAGCTTTTATATATATAATTTATAATTATATAATTTATATATTATAATTTATAAAATTTAAAAGATTTTAAATTAATTTTATATTTTGAAGTTTCAAACCATATTACAAATTTATCAGAGCTACAAACATTTTTGGAAATAATTTCTCAGTTTCTATTATAATATCCTTCTCATTACATGCATTTTAATATTCAGTATTTTTGCCATCTATAGTTGGGTAAAATAAAAGTGAAAAACTGCTATTAAAGTTTTCTATTAATTTTTTGCATCACTATTCTGTTTTAATAAATCAAAACTATATTCGTTATTTTATGGCCTCAAAATCCGCACAACCTCTGACGACAAGTTGCGTGAACTTTAGACTTCAGCCTATTGCAGTCACTAGCACATGCAAAATTTCTCTTCTGAGGGGAAAGGTATCGTAAACATCGGTACATGTATATTTTACCAATCCCAGTATAATATTTCATTTTATCCTTTGCATACAAAATTATTTTCTGGATTGGTAACACGATTTAAAATTAAGGCTTCGGAGGACGGTGGAATGTTGTGACCTCCACCCCCTGCCATGCTCCAAACTGAAAAACTGAAACACTGGTATGTTTTCTTAACTATGCAAATAAGGATGAAAAAGCATGATGTTAAGAAAAACTCAACTCAAAAGACGCAGCTGCCTGCAACGGTTGCCATAGCAACCTTATTCTATTCTTTTGAGAATTTGATTTTGATTTTAATTGAAGAAAGGAGAAAATGGTGATTGTGTGTGAGTTAAGTGCTCAAAAAACTTATTAAATATAAAATGGTCCGTCGATTTCTTTAAATGTTGTTACGCAGCAAACATTTGGTCCTTTCCGAGTCGGAATAAAGTGGACCTATGGAAAATGATGAGATTTTCGAGTAACAGTACAAGTTGGCTGTTTCCGTCGAAGCACTGTGCTGCAATTCAAGAGTGTCCAATGACAATGTTGTTACGCAGCTTATCTCTGGATCAGGGACGGACTGGGATGAAAATTCAGCCCTGGCATATTTTTTCAGATGCAGCCCCGGTGGGGGGTGGGGGGTATCTGCCGGTGAACTAAAATAATGAACTTCTCCAAATTATTATACCCAAACAATTTTGAAATTTATTTACGGAGACCACACTGAGGGCAGTAGCAGAATGCAATTTAATATAAGTGTAATCGCGAGCATATTTATTACTCAGATCGAATTTTGTAGTTTTAAAAATGTATTTTAAAACAATCTTCGAAAATGTTGGGGGAGGAGGGAATGAAATTCAAGGGACTCAACACCTTCCGTTTTCCGAATCGCAACTTGAAAAGGGCATCTGTTGTTATATATCAATTAATAGTATAGAAAAGGGGGTCCAGGCGATCCTCCCCCGGGAAATTTTTTTAAATTGTAGCTCGAAAAATGCAGTTTTAGACGATCTTTGGTAAAACTCGGAGGACGAGGATTCGAGGAAAATTTTCGAATTAATCTTCTTAAAAATGCAATTTAGACGATCTTTGGTAATCTAAACGAGGTTCCAGGGAGAGACCTTTTTCCAAATTGAAATCTTTAAAACGAAAATCTAATCATCTTCGATTATGATAGGGAGAATGGGATCGGAGACACTCTCTCGAAAATTCGTTTTCGAAATTTTAGCTCTAAACAAGCAGTTTTGGAAGACCCTTGATGATATAGGGGCAAAGAGATGTGGGGGATAAAACCGAAAAATATCTTGAAATTTAAAAGAAAATAATAAAAAAACCGCAATTGTATTGTAGGTTATCTTTTGGTACGTTTAGAGGATCGGCAATTTTTCAAATTGATAGCTCCAAAAATTTAATCCTAGTATTCAGTATAAAATTTTAAACCCTGGGGCCCTACTCTCATTGTATCGTCAATATGGTCGATACCGATAATACGGGTTTTTTGTGCCCCGTGACGTCACATCTCATGAAACACGAATAATCGCTAATCTCAAAGCCACTTCTAATTTAAGGTATCTAGAATCGGGCCGAGAAGTTTACGACAGGGTAAGAAGACGTGACATCATATATGTCTTCCTCGGCAGTGAGAAGCTGTTTGTTTATTCCATTTTTTCTCAACGCGGAGTGTGCCATAATGTTTATAAATTCTAAAAATGTAATTTTGTATGTTTTTTACATTGAGAGTTAAGATTTTTTCTTTATTTTGAGTTTGAATTTGGGAGAAGCATCCATTTGTCGGCAGTAATTGGAACTCTGCAACTTTGCCGATTATCTATAATCAACCTTATTTTACTGATTAATTAGCCAAAATTTTGCAAATTGCAATTACTTTAAGGTATGCCCACAACTTGAATTTATATATCTACTTAACCAGGGTGTCAATCTAACCCAGGGGGGAGGGATACATTTCCTTTAATAAAATGAGCTCTTTACTCAAATTCTATTTTCTACCAGGGGAAGGGGGGGGAGTATTTCGTTTTTATCGTATCGTATTTAAGTTTAATGTTTCCTCACAAAATAATTGAATCATCGTTTTTCAAGTCTTAAAATGATAGCAAAAGTATAAAACATGAATTTGTTTCTTTCAATTCTCAAACATAAAGTGTTTTAAATGCATTTTATTTTGGAAAAAAGATCCGCAGGCATGTGATTTAGGATCTCCATTTTGCTCTTATGCATTGCCCCAAAAATAAGGACTTGTACTTAATATTTAGAGGGTGAATATATATCTCTTATTGCAAAAAGGCCAAAATATCGCGAAAAGCAAAATTGAGTCTATCAAAATCAATGCAAAAAGCGCAGCACATGCAATAATGTTTACCCCTCTCAAACAACAAATGTTCTAAATACACGTTTTGAAAAAGTGATACCTAGACACAGGGCACGACTTTGTAGGACATTTTAAAATTTATTTTTTATCTTGTCATAGTGCGATATGAAATTTCTCCACTTTAAAAACTGGGCCTGTGCGCCATATACCTATGCCTTAATTTTGCCCTGCCCAGACGTGATTTTTCTTTACTTAGCATTTAAAGACTGAAAATACAACTATTATTGCGAAAATAAAATTGAGTAACGCAAAAAGAGAACTTTTACTTAAAGCCTGAATTTTAAACTATTATTGCGATAAAGTAAAAAGCTGAAAACAAAGTCATGAAGTTAAATGATTTATTTTAACAAATATTTTTAAATATCAGTATTAAAGTATTTATAAATTTTTTCATGTTTAGTCGAAGCATTTGATACATTGAAATGAATTTGTATAATGTACAGTTGGCAAAAAAAGTATTAGAACAATGTGAAATTTGTACTTTTCAAGGTAATGAAATTAAATAAATCTCAAAATTAATTTATAGATCATAGTATTTATTTAAATAATTCTATACGTAACCATAAAATGAGCATAAAATAAATACAGTATTTTTAAAATCAAAACAACGTAATTCGAACTGCAAAAAAAGTATTAAAACAAAAAGCGAAACATGCAAATTACGACGTGATGTCCCTAGACTTTCAATTTTACTCTCATATGCGTCAAGGGCACATAAAAGCAGCTTGTTTTCATTGATGACATTTTGTTCAAAATCGTTTATATGAAATTTTCTTGGCTTCTCTCTGAAGACAATAGAGATTCCAAATGCGAAAAGAGAACAAATAGGCTATCTGAATAACAGTGGAAAAACATTCCTTAAAATTACAAGAATGTTGAATTTGTCGTTGTGTGCAGTTCATCTCATTATTAAAAAAAAAAAGAGATTGGTGTTGTTAATAACAAAGAAAGACCAGGGAGACTAAACAAGCTGAGTGTAAGAGAAAGACTCCAAGCGGTCAAAGAAGCTCTAAAAAATCCAACAGGAAGTGCAAAGATGTTAGCCGCTAATATTGAATCAATATCACGAAAGAAAGGTTGTAACACCTCAGGTTGTAAGAAATATTTTGCATAGTGCAGGTATAAAAGGAAGACGGCCAAGGAAGAAACCATTTATTTCAGAAATCAACAGAAGAAAACGACTCGAGTTAGCTAAAAAATATAAAATTAAAACAATGGATTTCTGAAAAAGTGCTATTTTTCCGACGAAAGTAAGTTCGAAATTTTCAAACCAAAGCACATAATCACTGTTTGGAGAAAAAGGGGTGCTGCTGTAGAACCCCGAAAGTTACTAAAAACATTAAAGCATGGAGGTGGTTATATCTTGGTTTGGGGATGAATGGCATACAATAGGGATGGAAATATCCGTTTCATTGATGTGAAATGGACAGCTCTATCATACATCAATGTGTTACGGCATCATTTGAAAAATAGTGTCAGAAAATTAGTACTGGAAACTACATTCGTCTTTCAACAGGATCAAGATCCAAAGCACATTGCCAAAAAAACCAAAGAGTGGTTATTATATAATGCCCCCGAAGACAAATAACTCCACCAAAATCACCAGACCTGAGCCCTATAAAGCATCAATGGCATTTATTAGATAATAAAATTATAAAAAACTCGATACAAACAAATCAAGCTTAAAAGAGGCTTTACAGGAAGCATGGAACAAAATGTCCTTAAAAGTCACAAATGATTTTGTAGAATTCATACCGAGACACTTAGAAGCAGTAATTGCAGCTAAAGAGCTGCATACCAAGTATTAAATATGCATTTCAATTAATTATTAATTATTTATCTATTTGATTTAACATGCAAACTTGCTGTTCTAATACTTATTTTGCAATGTAAATTTAGTTATTTTAATTTTGTAAAAGTTCTATTCACGTCAAACTTTTATTTGTTACAAAATGGGATGTTTTTGTAGAAACTTTACGTAATGTAATTGTTTTATTCGTGTAAATTCATTTTATTACTTCAAAATTTCGAATTTCATATTGTTCTAATACTTTTTTTGTCAACTGTATTTCGACACTTTACTTCGCTTACGCTTGTATGCTCGCATGCGTTGAAAAGATGTAGGGGAGACCGGGGCAAGATGACGATGCTAAGAATCGTTGCTTATTATTCACTCATTTTTAAGGATGGTAAAATTATTTTTATATGAGGCGTTAGAGTAGTCTTGTGTAGCCTAAAATATATTACCAATTATTTTTTGAAATAAAAAAAAAAGTATGATTTTCTTATGCTTTCATAATCTTAACAATTCGTCATCTTGCCCCAGTACCGGGGCAAGATGACTTTCGCCTTGGGGCAAGATGACGACTCTATAAAAGGTGTAACATTTTAAACTTTTGAATACGTTACATGGTTTAACAAATGATAAATGTGTTTCTACATCTTAGAAAGCATTAAATTAAGCAGTGTAAAGTAATGTATATATACAAGGGTTTAGTAGTGTAGCTAACAATAGTCGCAAAAAAAAAATGCCATTTTCATAATTGGAACAGTCGTCATGCCACCACTCTTGGCATTTACAGCACTGGATCCATTCTTCTGTTGGAGGATCACAATATTCCTCTTTGCAAGCAGGATATCTTATTACACCATCCTTTGAAGTTGATGCCACTGGGTTGTTTGTCCTGTTTTTTTCTGACTTCGGGCTAAGGGAACAAAGTTTGAGTTTTCTTACTCCTCTTTTGGCTTCACGTTCTTCTGTCCCCTGTTTTTTTAGACAATCCTTTTTCTCTTTCTGCTTGGCTCTTTCTTCTAGGAGTTCTTTGACGGGTGAGCTCGTAAGGATACTTTAACTCATTTTTTTGTTTTTTCTTTTTTTGCCACATTGTAATGCTTTTGACAATTGCTTTAAATCAAAAACACTTAAAGGCTCCTTTTCTGCACTGGAATCAGAATTTTTCATCAATTCTGTATCTACTTGATGGTTTATATGTGGATTTTTTACTAACAGGGTCTGGGGGTTGGCACTATTATTTTCAGTTCCCTCTTTAACAGCATCAAGATTAGTTGTTTTTGAAGCAGCGAAATCATGATCGCTGAATACAAGAGAATTATGCAGCTCGATCCCACATTCTTGAAAACCTTGAACTGCATTTGCAATTGTAGCGGCTTTAAAGTAAGCTATGCCCAAAAGTTCATCAACATTTTTATCTGTGATGGTCTGCCCTGGATGAGTGACCATATAATTGTCACATGCTTGCCCATAATAATGTTTCAATAGGCCGAAAAATGCCACATCAAGAGGTTGGAGACGATGTGATGTATGGGGAGGCGACCCAACCATGATAATGAATTTTCCTCAGCAATATAATATAGTATGCAAAGTTATGTGGGATTTATGATTATCAATGATCAACAGAACAGGAGATTCTATGTTTGATTTTACGTGTTAATAAAAGTGGTGCAAAAAAGAGAAAAATTATCACTACAGTGACCTATAGTTCCTGGTGGGGCTTTCTCGATAAGTTCAGGACGCAATCGTTTTCTGGCAAAAATCAGAAAAGGTGGCAGGTAAAAGCCAGTGGCGCTTATGCAACAAATTATTGTGACATTCCTTCCTCTCTCTGCTGAAATAATCTTCGAAACTCTTCTGTATCCTGTAGGACTGACTACCATGAGCAACTTATATTACCATGGGCAGCATAGAATCTTTGCTCCATTCTCCTCTTGAGGATTTCTTCTTGTAATGTCGAACCATGTCTGAAATGTCATATGTATCATTAACAAACAATTAGTTTGCTCTTCAGAAGAGGGGGAGGGGCATGAGGGACTTATTATAATATATTATTATATACATTAGTATATATATTAGTATAACTATAAATAAGAGTTTAAAGAACTTAATAGAAGGGGCAACATAGTTAGTTTCATAAATTCCGAAACATGGGGCAAGATGACGAGCTCGTCATCTTGCCCCGTGTTTCGTCTCGTCATCTTGCCCCAGACTGCCATTTTTGAAGGATTCGTATTTATTTCCATAAAAAATGCGTTTATTTGGTGCTTATTCATATAAATAGGTCGTATTTAAACTAAGGTACACATTACTACAAATGGGAAGCAATAAATCTTATCTGTATTTGCATCAGAGCTTATTTGCACATGGATAAAAGTTAGATCGCGATAGTGGTAAACCAGAACAACTTCAGAACTGTCTTGAAAATGGTGATTTCAGCGACTTTATACTATTGCTGAACGAAGAATAGATAGAAGAATCTCTAATGACCAGTTGATGCTGCTACCTAGCAGGAAATGAAAAAAATACGGAATTCGTCATCTTGCCCGGCTCGTCATCTTGCCCCGGTCTCCCCTACTAATTGCGATTTAAAATTCTAATTTTTTTAAATTCCTGAAACACAACACCTTAATCTGCCCAAATGCTTTTAATATTTGGCTCTCGAATCTTTTTGCCATCTATTGCGGAGGCTAAGCTAAACCAGAAAATTAAAGCAAAATGCACGCACGAATGTTGATGTAACGCGAGTGAGATATACTAAAAATACTGTCATTTGATTGGTAAATCGTTTTTCCTTCTCGACACGCGGTAGAAGGAGAGAAAATTCTCGTTTGGGCATATTAGGGCTTTCAGAGAAGCACAAAATTTGACAAGAGACTACTTTTTCGGCTATTCTTGCTTGTTATGAGGGAGTAATAGACGTCACTGGAAGTTCCAGGAAGTTTCAGAGTAGGGCCCCTGCTAACTGTATTTTAACTTCTTATCTATTTAACCTGTAAATGGTAACATCCCTCCAACTCACACTGCCAGCAACTAAGCTAACCCGTCCTGCAGACGGATATTACCATTTACGGGTTAAAGCGTATTCCAGAGGCCTACGTTTTTGTCCCCATTTGGAAGGGATTTTTATAATAATATTTTTATTAAAAAAATTTAAAATGTAAATATTTCGTCAAGTGTTTACTCCAAGAAGGACGACTGAACGATGAAGGACTGTCTTCCCTGATGAACGTCTTGTATTACATTCATTACACCCGGGGCTAGGTTTCAAGAGATGGCACAAGACTTCGTATCCTTTTTGCTAACTAGGCACAAAAGAGAACCACCCACATGATGGCTACGAACCCTCCTAATGATAAGCATCTGACAGACAATTGACCTAACTGTTGGTCATTCAGAAGTACATCTACAGTAGATTGTTGATATACTCGCGTTTAAGTTCATCAGCTCGTTTTTTTGCTTTGGTGGCCCTTTCTTCAAACATTAGAAATAGATGGCCCGCTCCCTTTCTGCAGTCGAACCGTCGAACTGCAGAAATTTTGCTCCTGGCGTCTCGGCGGCCTTTTGGTAGTTTTATGGAAATTACTTTTTTTTTAATAAGACAAAGCTCTGATTTATATGGGCCAGCCCTTTTTGGCCCGAGAAAGGACCGGCCCTTCTGGCATTTTCCCAAATTCCCACATAGCCAGTCCGCCTCTGCTCTGGATAATTTATAATAATTCAAGTAATTTCAAGTTCATAGTGCGACCTGTTTGAAGGTGAGTGATATATTTTCTCAACATGCCAATTACTTCCGGAAAACAAGCACTAGCCAAGAAACGGGTCCAAAAGGCCCAATTAACAAAACTTGCGACAAAATTTCAAGAAGATTGTGATTTTAAGGATATTAATATTTGTGAACAGAAACTTTTATTAATTATTGGTGAGTTAAACGAGTGTTTTGAGTTCCTTTTTAGCCTACTTTCCCGTTAAAAATAAAAGAAAGACGAAAAAAGTATTAAAAATAGCTTAATGCATCTAAAAAATATCGCCAAGTCCAAAAAATATCGCCAAGTTAAAAAATATCGCCAAGTCAAAAAAAAATATCGCCAAGTGAAAAAAATAAAAAGGTAAAATGAATATCGAAAAATTAAAAATTTGAAAGTAGGGTATTGAGATGGGGAATTTGTGTGTCGGTCGGTCGGTCGGTCGGTCGGTCGGTCTGTCTGTCCCCCCCTAATAACTTTTGAATGAACAGTCCGATTTGGACAAACTTTTTTTTGTTGGAAAGATCTCGGCGAGTACAGCTCATTCCCATATTTGATTTTTTGATTTGAACAATTTTTGGTTCAAATTTGAGCCGTTCAAAAAACCGATCCCGCGATACTAACTTTTTAATGAACAGTCCGATTTGAACAAACTTTTTTTTGTTGGAAAGAACTTTTCAAGGATACTTCATTCCCGTATTTACATTTCCGATTTGAACAATTTTTCGTTCAACATTGAACCGCTCAAGCAAGCTGTCACCCCTAATAACTTTTGAGTAAACAGTCCGAAAAAAAATGACTGACTGTGCAGACGATTTTTTGTTTATTTATTCATTTGTTTTATTGAATTTATTATTATTATTGTTATTATTTTTGGCAGACGATTTTTTTTGTAACAAAAATGTTTCATTCACGAGGGCATTTTATTCTTTATTTATATTTAACAACTGGCAACGGATTAAAAGTGAAGTTCGAGACATTTTATCAACAGACGAGTTTTTTTTTTTCTTTCTTTGATAAAATGTGTTTTGATATACTTTGTACTTAATTTTTTTTTTTTTTTTTTTTTTTTGAAAACAATTGAGGGACTTTTCTACGGAAGAACTGTAACAGTTACATTCTTTAAACGGTGCGATAAAACTTTATTTATTCATTTATTTACTTTTTATGTGTCTATTTCATCTGATGAGAGGGGTATATTTTGCTTTTAGAAATCAGCTTCAAATGCTAAAAAGGTATGTTTGACATAATTTTTAGTCTTAGATAATCAAGAGAATAATGATCAGATGCTAGAATGCCGATGTCGATGTACGGGAAAGTAGGCTCGTTTAGTTCTTGACAGAACTTCTTGTTACTAACTGTAAAGACGATGAAGTAGAAAATTATGCAACAGAACAAGAACAGATTTATGATATTAAGGATGAAATTGACTTCAAGTTAAACCGTATCAAACACGAAAATGTTGATTCAAAACCACCAGTTCCCGTTTCAAATCAGAGTACCACCGTGAGACTTCCAAAAATATCATTACCTGTATTTTCTGGGAATTTACACGAATGGCTTTCATTCAGAGATATTTTCAATGCAACTATTCATTCAAATAAGGAATTATCAGATGGAATAAAATTACAATACCTAAAATCCTCTCTTAAAGGTGATGCTTTACGCATTATTCAATCTATATCTATAGTAGATGGGAATTATCAATTAGCGTGGTCGCTGTTAGAAGAACGATATTCGAATAATCGTGAACAAGTTTACGCACATTTAAGACGTTTTATGAGTATTCCTAACATTCAAAATGAGAATCCAAACGCAGTTCTGAGTTTACTAGATGTCGCGAGTGAGTGTTTAAGATCACTGGAAATTTTAAACCAAAACATAGAGGGTGTTTCTTCTGTTTTTCTTTGCTATGTTTTGAGTCAGAAACTAGATCCCAATACTAAAATGTGGTGGGAGAGACATTTAAAAAAAAAGATGAATTACCGTCAGTAGCTGAGTTAATGGATTTTTTGAAAAACCACGCGAGAACCCTTAACGCTTCTAATATAAATGTAAAACTCAACAATTCTCCCAGAGTTTTGTCAATTGTGCCAGAATCAGAAGAGGGTAAACTCCGTAAGTGCGTTATGTGTCAAATGAATAATCATGTAACGTGTAAGTGTTCAAAATATCAGAAATTGCCGGTAAAAGAAAGAGTAGAAATTGTAAAGAAATTTAAGCTTTGTTTTAACTGTATGCTTCCAAACCATTCACAAAAAACTTGTCAATCTAATTATTCATGTTTGAAGTGTAGGAAAAGACATCACACAACATTATGTTATGGGAATCAGCGTGATAGAACTGCTCAATATGAAATTGATGTTCAATCACCGAACGTTAGTTTCATGAATCAAAAAAGAAATTCGAGTATTACCCAAGTTAAAAGTGAAGCTGTTGAGAGCGGGAGTCACCTGAATGCCTTGGCGCCTTCCTTTCAAGGGAAATGCAGTGAAACCGTAGTGTTAAATAATATTGTGTCTCAATCGACAGTGTTACTTTCTACTGCGCTTGTTTATATTCAGAATGTTCAAGGGGAAATGATCTCTGCTAGGGCTATCCTCGATGGAGGAAGCATGTGCAATTTGATCACTAACGAGCTGGCAGATTTATTACGCACCCCGAAGAAAAAGATAAATCTAGCACTTAATGGGGTTGGTGGAACATTCGTAAAGTGGAGAACAAGTGCTACGATAGAGAATCATAATAAGAGCTTTTCAAAGGAACTAAATTTTCTAATAACTTCCAAAATAACAAATATAACCCCTTCTAAATATGTCCCGATTGATAAATTGAATTTTCCTCTTGATATTAAATTAGCTGATCGTGATTTTAATAAGCCTGGGAAAATATCGATGTTGTTAGGAAATGAAGTTTTTTATGAGTTGCTGTTATCTGGGCAAATATATATTCAAAATTCAAACTTAATTCTAAAAAATTCTGTATTTGGTTATGTAGTTGGGGGAAGTACTACTGATTATGAGGAAACCAAAGTGCATTGTGGGCTAATTAGTGAGCGGGGGAAATTTAAATGATGAACTACGAAAGTTCTGGGAATTAGAAGAGGTGGATGAAAGGCCACTTATAAAAAGTTCTGACGAATTTCAATGTGATCAAAATTTTACAGAAACTTATAGAAGAGATGAGAACGGTAAGTTTGTAGTACAATTGGCCCTCAAAAAAGATCCCCAGTGTTTGGGAGAATCAAAAAGTATGGCCCTTAGAAAACTCAATTCTCAATATAGGCGTCTAGAAAAAGACCCTGTGCAAATGGCACTGTATACTGAGTTCATGAGAGAATATAGGGATTTAGGACACATGCAGGAAAGGTCAAAGAGGTAGAAGATCCAGGGGTAACTTATTATATACCACATTTAGGTGTCTTTCGCCCTGAGAAAAATTCTATAAAAATGAGAGTCGTGTTCAACGCTTCTCAACCCACATCTACAGGCGAGTCCTTAAATTCTATTCAATTAAATGGTGGGGTAATTCAGGATGAACTATTTTCAATTATTTTGAGATTCAGAATGCATCGTTTTGCTTTTACGGCTGATGTCATAAAAATGTACAGAATGATTCTCATTGATCCTAGCCAACATAATTTACAACGTATTTTGTGGAAGGATTCTGCTACTGAACCGATTAAAACGTACCAACTTTGTACTGTGACGTATGGAACTACAAGCGCTCCATACCTAGCTATGAGGTGTTTAAAACAACTGGCATTAGATGGTCAAAAAGAGTTTCCTTTAGCGTCTATGGCAATTCAAAACAATTTTTACATGGACGATGTCCTAACTGGTTCAGCAGAGTTAGAATCAGCTAAAACTTTACAAAGGGAGTTAATAAACTTGTTTGAAACATGTGGGATGGCATTTCACAAGTGGTGTAGTAATGACTCAAGGTTACTGGAAATTGTGGGAGCTTCTGAGAGTTATAGCTTTACAGGGTATCTGCTCAACCTGGACTTTTCAATTCCATGACTTTCCATGACTTTTGCGAACTATTTTCCATGACTAAAAAAAAAAAAAAAAAAGAAAAAAAAACGAACGAACTCTGTTTTGTTTTTGGAAAATTATGCACTCAATATTCTATCTTGCAAAGCAAATGACCAAACATGGCGACTGCGTTTCACAGCAACAGAAGTTCGTTCGCTTTTGAGGTCAAAAAACGATCTTTTCCTACCGACACCCTCCTCCCCACCGTGCTTGTCCTCAAACGTACTTTCATGTAGCAATGAATTGTCTGTCCATAAATTTTACTGTAAGTTTAGATCCTGATATGAGTGAGGCGAAATCTGACTTCAAAACGGAACTCGTTGAGTTCCTGCCACCCCCCCCTACCTACACGATTCTTTAAAATTCAACATCGTTTTTTAATTTGTTTTTCTTTTCAATAAAACTCCTCGAAAGAAAAAGATTCAAACAAGTTTTAAAAGAAAAAGGAATCAAATGAAGCGGGTGGGGGGGGGGGAGGAGACCAAAGGTAAAAGGCAAATCTGCCTATGCCGGGGAAAAAACCATCAAGAAAACCATCGAGTCTATCTTTTTGTCGTTCAAGGTCATATTTTATCAGATGACGGAGTCCGCGCACATGCGCAGTTACACAAAATTCGCCGCTCACGGTTTTAACGTTGAGAATTCATCTGATTGGTCAACACAATGCAACTTGTTGGAAATTGTAATTGACAAATCAGATTGCACCCAATAACGAAATAGAATGACGGCGGAAGTGTTTTCGTTCTTCCGAGATCGGGGGAAAAATTTCAATCGGTCCGTCGCGCTAAAATCCATGATAAACAGTCAGTTTCCATAACTTTTGGACATTTTTCGCTGAAATCCATGACTTTCCATGACCAATTTCGATCATATTTGAAATCCATGACTTTCCATGACTTTCCATATGCGCGGACACCCTGGCTTTAACCAGGTAGAAGAAACTAAAGCATTGGGGCTCATATGGGATCCAAAGAGCGACACTTTGAAATTTCACGTATCAACGACAGAGCAAAACCAATTTACGAAAAGAGGGGTGCTTTCAGTAATTGCACGTATATTCGATTCATTGGGTCTCTTAGGCCCTATAATTACGGTCGCCAAGGTATTTATGCAGGGACTTTGGGTTTTTAAAATCTCAGTGGGATGATAGGCTACCTGAGAATAAATTGAAAGAGTGGAAACAATTTCGGGAGTCCTTAGAATTAATTAATGAAATAAAGATCAATAGATGGGTGATTCTCCAAAAACTTGGCATTTTCAACTCACAAACTCTATAAAAATAAAAATGATTAAAAAAATCTAGAAAAAATCATACTTACTCTTTGTTAGGAGCTTATTAAGAGAAAAATAGAGGGAACTCACTTTAAGTATGCCAGATTACCAGTGCTTTAAAAGTAATGCTAGAGTGGCATCGGACGGTCAATGAGTGCAGTGCCTGAGCCCGAGCTGACCACTTTACTTGACAACAGGTTAAGTCGATGGCAGCGAACTACAAAGGTTATCCAGAGTGTTTGGCGAAAATGGAAGAGAGACTATTTGAGCACGTTACAGCAGCGGTCCAAATGGATGATTGATAAACAAAACTTAAAAGTAGGCATGATGGTTCTAATTAAAGAAGACTCCTTGCCATGCACAAAATGGCTTCTAGGTAGGATTACTGAGGTGTACCCTGGCGAGGATCAAAGAGTTCGAGTGGTAAAAGTCAAAACGCAAAGCGGAGAATACAAGAGAGCAGTGACTAAAATTGCTGTCTTGCCGTTGGAAACTTGAATGATCTTGCAGCTAACTGTATTCTGTTTTTGTGTATATTACTTTGTATGTTACTTGTTTTATTTTGTGTATATTACTCAGTACATTTGCATTTATGTTACAAATTTTAATATTAATGAAAAATAATGTTGTGGTCACTATATGTGCAGATAGTTGAACATTTTGTGCCAAAATGTGTCAAGGCGGGAGAAAATGTTAAGAAAAACTCAACTCAAAAGACGCAGCTGCCTGCAACGGTTGCCATAGCAACCTTATTCTATTCTTTTGAGAATTTGATTTTGATTTTAATTGAAGAAAGGAGAAAATGGTGATTGTGTGTGAGTTAAGTGCTCAAATAAAACTTATTAAATATAAAATGGTCCGCCGATTTCTTTAAATGTTGTTACGCAGCAAACACATGAAAACCCCTCCCTATACGAAATCCTGGGCACGGGCCTGCCCTTTGAGCAGCCAAAATTCCACGGAACGAAGGGGTGGCCGCTCAGAGACGTTTTACTGTATTGATTTTTTTTTTAATTAAATTTTTTACAAAAAAATATTTTTGCACGTAATAATCCCACATACATGGGTGAATATTAAAAAAAATATTTTGATCAGTTTCAAAATTATTTTCTCCTGGAAATTTTTGTTTTAATGAGTAAATTTTTGCGTCCGACACCGCGGAATTGCATTGCTAGCTAAATTGTAGTAGTTATGATTATCTTTCCTTTCCGTATTTTCCCTTAGAATTCCATTATCTAGGAAACAATTTAACAATATATTGTAATAGTATGTATTCTAACTCGCGAAACTCATCTAATTTGAGGTAAGGGCTTCAATATCGGGGAGGGGGAGAGATTTTTAAAGTACAGTAGAGTCTCGAAAATCCGAGGTAATTGGGGCTCATGCCACCTCGGATTACTGAAAACTCGGATTATCCGGAAAAAATTCTTAACAGCAGAAACGTAACACTTTTAGATCATCATTAGTGAGATAAACTTAATTTCAAGTCGTTTTACATATCAAGTTATTATTTCCAAAGCATATCTTAATATATCTCTAGTAGATATAAAGAATATTTCGTGACACTTGATGAATGTCTTTGACACCAACCTCTCAATACATTTTTTACTACTTTATTGTGAGTACAAAAGAAAATTTTCCAATAGCAAAAAGTTCTTATTCTCAGATTTTAATGCAAATTATCTTTTTAGCTATTGAAGATAGACCTTAAAATGTCAATAAAAGAGCCTCGGATTAAGCGGAACCTCGGACTTTTGAGACTCGGATTTTCGAGACTCTACTGTAGTAATAGTTCTTGTTCATCATGCACTTTTCTACCGCAAAGGCCCGACTATTACAAACAATGGCGCGAGTCAATATCGCTACTTACTAAATACAAATGATCATCTACACTAGTGCCACTATATAGAGTCGACTACTACGAGCCGACGCATCAGGCCCTGCTCCACATCAGCAGAAAACGCGACCGAAACCGAAGGCAGAAACCGAAAATCCGGGTACTTTCCATAGGAACACCATTTAATCCATTTTCGTTTCTGCTTTACGCTCGCGTTTTCCACTGATTTGTGGAGCAGGGCCCTTCACCACTTTGGATTTAGCCCGTGTTATGTCTTTTCTGGCCATTGATGAATGGTTGTCTTTTCTAGTAAGTTATCGCGTTTTGGTAATTTTTACTGTGAGCAATTATTAGCTGCACGTGAATTTGGCAACGCTTGGCCAATGTCCCGATACTTTGTTCTGGTAACACTAGCTCCGCAACAATGAAAAACTGAAAGTAAATGAATTGGATTTGAAGTGGTCGAACTTAAGCTGATGCGTCTACCTGTCCTATATAGAGCCGCTATATAGGGGCCTTATGTCTATATAGCGGCTCTAAACACAACAGCGTCCGTAGTGAGGTTATCAATAAAGGCAAGGAATGAAACAAAACAGCGAATTTTATAACAAGGACCATAAGATACTACAGACACTTAGTGCTTCCTCCCCACAGCTAAATATTTTCGTTTTTTCTCTTAAATTCATGGTTTACGCTTATTTCTTATTGGTATCCCTAAATACGCAACCTTGAATAGCTCATTCTACAATTGAATCGGCAGTTTGAAGAAGGGAACGAAGACCAAAATTTCAAACTTGGGTTTTTTCGTGATTGTATACCTCCTACTGTGGCTACACATGTTTGTGCGAATAAAAGAACAAAAACCAGGTTAGTTTTTGTTCTTTTAATCGCACAAACATGTGTATCCACAGTAGGAGATATACAATCACGAAAAAACCCAAGTTTGAAATTTTGGTCTTCGTTCCCTTCTTCAAACTGCCGATTCAATTTCCGTCATAGTTTATTTCAGCCTCGCACTAATTGTGGTCAATCTTACAAATATTTAAAAATAAGCAAAGCACTGCATCGTGACAATTTAAGCTTGATAAACGAAATGATTTTTTCACAAATTTCTAAATATTTAGTATTTTAAAATAATGTTTATATTATTTTGAATCTAGAGTCATAAACAAATAAAAATGAATTCCAAGCTTCAGCATTTAGACAATATGACGTAAGTTTTTTCTATATAAAACTAGATAGTGCTTAAATATTAACTGCAATCAAGTAATTATAGCAAAAGAAATCTCAAAGGTTTCAAGCAGATTCGGGAATCATCATAAAATCTAAAAAACGTGGAGCTTTTTCAAAACATTTCGGCAAAAAGTTCCAAACAATGCTCTTAGTTTAATTATTAAACATTGCCAAAAATAATGCAGCTAAAATTTAAAGTTAAGTGTTTAATTTTGAAACGAATTGGCGGACTAACAGCAATATAGTCACTTGGCGAGATTAGGGATTTTTAATGAATTTGGCGGATTAGTTTCTATTTAGTAACACTTTTAATGCTGTTACTTAATAGCTTTTTATTTGACAGTATTTTCAAAAATTTTAACGAATATTGTTGTTTGTTATTTCTGAAACCACTCGAGTACCCGAGCCCACATTACGATTTATGGAAATTACCGCACTGTGAATATGAAGTGCGACAAGTTGGCAAATTATTTCCAATGCGAATTTTTTGTTATTATTATTACTAGTTTTGGTTCGTTTCGAATAAAAACTACCTTTTGATTGTTACATTTTTCAACACTTGTAATTTTTTTTTACAAAATAGCAAATATAAGGTTTTTTTTTGGTTTTATGCTTTAAAAAAACCTGGTATGGACCCCACACTACTTCCTTTTACGTGTAAATTTCTTAGTAGACGCCTTAAGTGTTAAAATAGTGCTTAGAGTGAGCAAAATAAGAATTCAAACATTTACACCCCCACTTTGCCACGAAACAATGCAAAAAAATGTTTTACAACGATTAATTTTCTAAATAACGCCGATTTTAACATCATTTGGTGGATTTTTTGAAAAATATGGAAAACAGCGCCAAATTGAACCCAAATTCAAAAAAAATTTTTTTTGCCAAATTTGTCACTAACTTAGCGTTATGTCACCAAGCTGCTAGTAAACACTTGGCGACCAAAAGCTTGGCGATGTATCGCCAAGTGGTCGCAGCAATTCATATCACTTAAGTCTGAATTGAAATTAACACTGATTTACTCCCAAAAAGGGGTAAAACACCCCCTTGGGAACATTTCAACGCAACCACAAGGGGAAGTGCACAACTAGACCCCCCCCCCCATCAGAGCCTACATACCAAATTAGAAGCTTCTACGGCATATAGTTTTTGAGTTATGCGACATACATACATACGCACATACAGACGTCACGAGAAAACGCATCGTAATTAACTCGGGGGTGGTTGAAAAGGATTTTTCTACTGGTTATATGTTGGTAGGTACATATGTACGTGCTGACATGTCGAAAAAAACTGCTCAACATTCATTCGGGGGTGAGCAAAATCCAAATTTAAACCCAAATTTGAGTGATTTTTTTTCGCCATCATAATACTTTTTTACTACATATAAAATATTTTTGGAAAAAAAAAATAGAACCGACTTCAGTTGGAAATTGCTCTAAAAAGTAAAAAATATTTTTTTTTCTTTGAACGCCATCGAAACTACTTTTTAACCTAAGTTTTGAAGTCGGCGCAAAAACGATAGGTAAAATGATATTTAACCATATTTTGCCAACATTTTTCAGAGAAACCGTTGAAATTTAAAAGCAGAATATTTGTACCATTACACGAATGTGTGGTAATCAATGAAATGTATGCAAATGCTCTTAAAAAACCTGGATCCATTGAAATTTATATCTATAGTTGAATTGTAGTTGCGTATGATTCTGTTCATTGTTTTTGCGCCGACTTCAAAACTTATGTTTAAAAGTAGTTTCGATGGCGTTCAAAGAAAAAAATTATTTTTTACTTTTTAGAGCAATTTCCAACTGAAGTCGGTTCTATTTTTTTTCCAAAAATATATTTTATTTTATTCTGTTTAGTGTAAATGCACTAAAATAATCAAAATATAGTTAAAAACTAAAAATTACGCTTTTAACTAAAGTTCAGAATAAAGTTTAAATTTAGTTGAATTTCATGTTTGATTTAGTTAAGCCTTCATTCAAAATTCTCATTATCATTGCTATTACTGTTTCATATCAACCACGTTTTGTAACAATGGATTTCATATTTAATCACTAGCAGTACCCGCACGGCGATGCCCGTGCAATAAATATAAAGGAAATCAACTAAATAAAGTTTAACTCACTCTAACCCACTGAAGTAAAATTATTATATATGATTCAAACCTTTTGAATTCCACTAACAGTCATATTTAAGTTCAAATCAATTCGCCAAATAAACTAAAAAGACATCAAGTTAATAGGAGATATTAATTACTCAAGTTTAGTCAATTTTCAAAGCTTAACTCTATACGCAAATTTAAACCACTGAAGAAAGAGCAGTTTGTCTGGAAAATGGACCTAGTGTTTCAGTTTTGCGAATAGAGTTAAGCCTTGAAAATTGACTAAATTTGAGTAGTTAATATCTCCTGCTCTAATTAACGGAGAGAAATGTGCTAAAACTTTTGTTTTTCAGAGAAAAAATCCTTTCCATTAAAAAAATCCATTAGCTATATATAATGTTACGGGGTGTGGGGAAAGTCCCCCCCCCCCTCAGTTCTGCGGGATACACCAAAAATGAGACTAATTAATTAATTTAAAAATAACTAATTTGATATAGATTACCGTGCATTTTACAGTTTTAAACTGCCTGTGCTGCCAGTGTTATACTGTTGTTTTTATAGCTAAATTTTACAGCAATAAACTGTAAATTTTACCGCAATAAGCTGTAAATTTTACAGCAATAAATTGCTGTAAATTTTACAGTAACTTGCTGTAAAATTTACAGTAATTTACTGTAAAATGTACAGTAAATTGCTGTAAAATTTACAGTAATGTACTGTAAAATTTACAGCAATAAACTGTAAATTTTGCAGTAAATTACTGTAAAATTTATAGTACGTACTGTAAAATTTACGGTTTATTGCTGTAAAATTTACAGTATTGCAAGTGCAATAAACTGTAAAAACAACAGTATAACACTGGCAGCAATGGTTCCAGTTGAAAACTGTAAAATGCACGGTAATCGATATCAAATTAGTTATTTTTAAATTAATTAATTAGTCTCATTTTTGGTGTATCCCGCATAAGGGGGGGGGACTTCCCCCCCCCCTAACATTATATATAGCTGGAAAGGATTTTTTCTCTGAAAAACAAAAGTTTTAGCACATTTCTCTCCGTTAATTAGAGCAGGAGATATTCACTACTCAAATTTAGTCAATTTTCAAGGCTTAACTCTATTCGCAAAACTGAAACACTAGGTCCATTTTCCAGACAAACTGCTCTTTCTTCAGTGGTTTAAATTTGCGTATAGAGGTAAGCCTTGAAAATTGACTAAACTTGAGTAATTAATATCTCCTATTAACTTGATGTCTTTTTAGTTTATTTGGCGAATTGATTTGAACTTTAATATAACTGTTACTGGAATTCAAAAGGTTGGGGTACAGTACCCCATTTAAATCATATATAATAACTTGCTGCGTGGCCTGGCACTGCACGGGCTTTAACGTAGTGATGAAGGTTTAAACAAGCTACTCGTCGCCAAGGCGGCTCGCTTTTAAAGTTGTGAGAAGACTTATTTGAAACCTATGTACCTACTACATAAGAAAAAAAACACCTTAAAAAATAATAAAACAATACTCAATATAAAAATACCACGCACTTTTATTATGTGTTTAGATAAGTACCCATGTTGTACTAAACCATGACAAATCAAATTATTTATTTAGGTTAGTAACTACATGAAACCATTAAAAAAAAAAAGTTCGACTTATTTGAAGCCAACGTATATATCGCACATCCAGAATGAAAGGGGCACATCTCAAAATAGCTGTTTTGAGAAAAATCGATTTGAAAATTTAAACTTTTTTAAATCCTTGCCCTGACTCTAATAACTATTGAAATTAGATAAACTCTCATTGATTGGTTGATTAAAGGTTCTGCTAGGTGAGTATGGTCTGCGTTTCCCGGTCAATTTTAAATAAGTCGGTAATTAATGAGAAGTGCCCCTTTCATTCTCCATTTTCGTGGAGAATGAAAGGGGCACATCTCAAAATAGCTATTCTTACGGGCATCGGTTTATACACCATTTATTTATTTATTTATTTTTTGAAGTTCTTGTCATGATTTTAACCTACATTTTTTAATGATGCATGTTTTGTGCAATTTATATCGGGCCTTTTTTTTTATCCACGAGTGGGGGCAACCGCCTCCCTCCAAGGAAGGGGGGTTCTTCATACAAATCCCAAAATTACAACGGATTTGAGCTACATTTGGCACGTAGGTCCTTTCATGCTCAGAATGTCACGCCAGGGTTCTTTCACTCTGCTTACGAGAGGGGGGGGGGGCTGAGAGTTGCAAGAAAATCTTTTAAGTGGAATACTTACATTATTACTTACAGTGGCTGAAATTTTACGAAATACGAAAAGGACTAAACTAACTTTAAAATCATAAAATTTCTTTTTTCTACAGGCGAAATTTTACACTACTTTTTGTAGGGATTTTGATTTATACCTGATTCCTACGCATCACGAGACAACTCGTGATAATTAACTCGATAATGGGAAAAAAAGGGCATTTTAGTTGCTTATACTTTTGTACGTACGTATGCACGGTCGGATGCGCCAAAAAAAAAAAAAAAAAGCCATTCCTTCGAGAATGAGTAAAGTAGAAATTTAGGCTGCAGTTGAATGCAAATCTTTTCGAGAAAACATTACTTCCTGTACTACTTACAAGGAAGTAAAAAAGTAATAACTACTGTCTGTTTGCGTACTGTGTGCCTGGCAGCCACGAACGTTTCCATTTGAAAAAGGGGAGATAGGATTAGGATGCGCACTTCCCAATGCCTTCCGTTTTTGTTCGCTTGCTACTTCCTCGTTGCATTTCCCCCCTATTTCGAGAGAATCAGAAGAGACTTGGCGCGTGCGCAGATTCAACGGAGGTTTCGCGAAAAAATGTTAGACAGTAATTGGTATTTCCATCTTTGTAGTTCAGTTTCGCAGTAATGATTAGTTGTTACAGAATTCCGTTGAATTTCAATTGTTTAAAAGAGCAGTAACTATGTTAAAAGTCATTGAATAAAAACAACCAGCAGATAGCATTAAAATTGAAGAAATAAATTTTATTGATAATAAATTAGACAAGATTTAAGTTTTAAGCACATTATAAAATTTGTCTTACCGAAATTCAGAATGTAAACATTCTACTACCAATTTTAATTTTCGCTCTTTAACAGGGTATGAATTTAGATCAAAACGGGCGCAGAAAGTCAACAGCAATTATAGTTTTCTTTCTTTATTAATGATTCGATTTAACATTTCAGAAGGTTTAAACGCAAAGCAGATAACACAGGCCAACGATGAAAAAACTTTTTTAATGAAAATACCTTATTCTTATGTTGTTTAGGTTGCTGAATCCAAATATGATGCTTAAAAAGTTGTATCACCCACCATTTATTCACATTTTATAGTTACATTCATGAAATAAAGAAACATTTTTAGAATTTAACAGCTTTTTCATAGTTAAGATAACATGAAAAAATAGGTCTAATGAAAAAAGATGATGTTGGCAGCACTGCTGAAACACATGCTACAACATGATGGGGGATTACTGTTGGTCACTTCACCGGGAAGTTCAGCAAGCTATTCATCGCAGGAAAAGCTACACAAGAAGCTTCAAGGAAAAAAGGGAAAGAAAATATAAAGCAATTCCAGTTGACAAGTGAACCTTGTATCATCACATAAAATTACTATTCCAAGTATTTTACTGTAAATACAAACCATTTTTACGATTCTACAGTGTTTCATTGATTTCCCTATATACTGTAAATGGGTATTAGACTATATAATAAAATACATTTTGCTTGGAACAGGGTGGCCACAGGAAGAACAAAATCTTTTTCCCTGACTTTTCCCTGTTTTCTCCCTGTCCAACTAAAATTTTCCCTGAGTTCTCGTACAGCGCATGTTTCATCCTCTTGAAGCTCAATTTCTTCTTTTAATTGACACTTGAATATTATATTCCTGGCTATTTAAACTATTTCAGGCATTAATTAGTAATTTTTGAGCAACAATAACAAAAAATGCATTTGAGACTACTAATTTTTTAACAAAAAATGAAGTTACATGGTTGGTTTGATTTATTTAATAACACTAAAGAACATCATTAACAAAAGGAATGTTTTTCAAATTAAAAATCAGTTTACAAAACTTACAACATCTCCAAAGAGAGTACAAAAACTATTATTCAGTTTCAAAAACTTTTGAGGAACATCTTTCACCGCTACTCTTCCCCCCGACTTCACAAAAGATAGAATTAAACTTTCAAGATTGCACAAAATCCCTCCAGCCTTAAGACATCTGGAGATGAAGCAGTGAGTAACCGCTTCTAAGCAAGGGCTAAGGCAGGAACATGCAATACACCACCAACTCGTCCATTTCGATTTTATACCCGAGATCTGCCTTAAAATATACGAGTCGTACCGTACCAAGTGCGGTCGCTCGCTGGTATTCTAATTTCACATTGGCTACCAGTTTTTTTTTGACTCTCTTTGTGCTGTAAGAGGATTTTTGCCTCCAACCCGGCTACTTTCGTATTCCATGCTGATTGTTGTTGAGTGCATAACAAGCACGAAACTGCAGTCCATGGATTGAAATGGCCGAGTTGGCAGTGTATTACATTTGGAGATGGTTTAAAAGTTTTTAATATGTCAGCTATGAAAACTTTTCAAGAGAAAAGGCACAAACCTTTTCCCCCCAAGTTCACCAAAGGTGGCTAAATTTGTATAAGCCATACTATTTTTGCACCAAACAATCCCTAAAAGATTTAGGCCTTCAATTTTAACTCAAATTATTTTCGGCAGAGGGGCCCCAAATACTTCCTCCTTAAGTCACTGAAAGAAAACCATAAAATAGTGTTTTTTACATAGTTGCGCTTTTGAAGTTTTTCAATGGTTAATTACCCCAACACCTAACTTTACAAAATATTGCAACTTAACATTAGGCTTTTAAAGCATCAATTTTGAAACACATTCAGAAGAGAATGCCTGAAATCTCCTACTATCGCCAAAGATGACTCAAATCAGCATTTTAAAGCCTCCAGTTCAGATATTTTTCTTAACAGACCTTCCCTCTCTCCAAAATTTACATCACCAAACGCAACAAAAGCTTTAAACTTTCAATTTTGAAAAGTTTTTGAGTGAGAGCCTCAAAAGTACCCCTGCTTGAGCTACACAAAGATAGCTCAGAGTTCTTAATAATTCAGCTTCAAAACATTTTTGAGAGAGAGCCCCCTGAACCCTTACCTAAATTCATCAGAAAATGGCTTAAATTTGGGTTTTTAACGTTTCAGTTCCGGAAATTTTCTAGGAAAAGCTCCCACCCCTATCTTTATAGCCCCAAAGACAACCTTAAAATTTTAAGACTCCAACTTCAAAAAAAATTCAGAAGGTATCAAAACAAATACCCTCTCTTTTAAGTCACTGAAAGATAGCTCTCTGGGAAGTTTGAGCAAATTCAGCTTCAAAATTTTCCAGTACAATCCCAGAGCTTTATGCTCATGAAAGATGGCCTATTTGCATCTTTAAAATTCCAGTTTTCGATTTTTCCAACAAAAAGAATCTCCTCCCTTTACTCAGACATTGCCTAAGACACCACACAAAAGATTTAAGATTTCAGTTTTGAAAATTTCCTAGAGAGATCCTCCCCTCTGTAATTCACACAAAGGTAGCCTGAAACAGAGTTCTTAATACTTCAGCATTACAAAAACTTAAAGAAAGTACTTCGAACCCTTTCCCATAAGTTCACAAAATATGATGTAAATTTCCATTTGTAAGACTTTCCCTCTTTCCCAAGCACCCCCCCCCCTTATACATTTAGATCACCAGCTACTAAAATTCTTCCACCCCTTCCCTCGATTTTAGTTTCAAAAATTTCTTGGCAAAAGTCCTCTCCTTTTAGGTTTTTCAAAAGTAGCCTAAAATTTAGCTTTTAATGCTTCAGAGTTAATTATTTTTATTTGCGGATTACAATAGTCAAAACCCTTCTCCTAAACTTAACATTTTTAAGGCTGCAATTTTGTAATTTTATCAAAAAAAAAAAAAAAAGCCACTCCTCCCCCATTAGTTTTACATCACTAAAAACCTCCCATCCCCTTTCACTCTCCATATTGAAAAAAAAAAAAAAAAAACCTGCAATTATCTTTTTATGTCTTTGTTTACGAACAATTCTCAACAGTTTGGGAAAATTTTCTGTTAAGTGTCTGAGATGTCCTTAGATTATCAAAGATGTAATCTTGTTTAATACTTTAGCGTTGAAAAATTACGGACTGAAGTTCTGATTTAATTTTCCCTGATTTGTTCCCAAATTCCCTGATTTTTCCAGAATTTTCAAAATCCCTGATAATTCCAGGTTTTCCAGGTCTGTGGCCACCCTGTGGAAACTAAGGGTGATACATAAAAACTACAAGCAGATTTGGATTCAGCACATAAAAATCTATTAAGATCAGCTATTAAAATTAAAAAAGTTTTCAAAAAGGTTTTTTTTGTTGGCCTGTGTAATCTATTCAAAAAAGTCGAAAGGAAAAATAATACGAAGAATTTCAAATTTATTTTAAAAAAAAAACGTATCTCTAAATTGTTTGCAGATTTTTTTTTTTTTTTTTTGATTTCTCAATATTGACCTTGCTTGTAGTTTAAACGTTGTACTTAAATAGGTATAGTAATTATAAATGTGTGACAAAGTTATTTTCAAGTTTGTAGCTTTTAACAAACATTTAACAAAAAGGGTTCTGTGTAGTAGAGTTATAAAATAGTTCTAAAAGTATTTAATCAACAAATTAGGTTATACGTTACTGTTTTCAATTTAATAGCAATTTTTTTAAATATAAAAGCATAGAAGCTGATAAACAAAACTAATAAAAAATAATTAGATTCACTTATTTTTCGACTGTAGAATTTAAAACGGTTAATTATGCACTGAAATCATGATGCTTAGCTTTACCAAAAATATTTTTATACATTCTTTTTGAATTAGATGTAATGATAGAATGTATACTGTATGAAATATAGGAAATTTTAGTATATTAAAATATTGCAAGTTTTCTCGAAGAAAAAAATTGTTCTAAGGATTTTTAGATACATTTATTTTATTTGAAATGTGAAACATTTTGTCAACTGATACTTCCTATCGCTGTTTCATTTCAGAGCGATATTAAATCAAATTTTAATTCCTAATGATTTGACGCTAGGTTACATAATACTATTCTTCTTATTCTAAAAAAAGGAACCCTTCATAAAGTACTTGTGCACAATTTATACTTAACCCTCTCGGCACCCTGGACCTCATATGAGGCTCCTACTTTTGAACTCAATTTTGGAAGAAGTAAACACTTAAAATGATTTTTTTTTCACTTAGGAGCCTCATATGTTATCTACATGAATAGGTAGAGTCACTGAAGGAAAAAAAAATCATTTTAAGTGTTTACTTCTTCCAAAATTGAGTTCAAAAGTAGGAGCCTCATATGAGGTCCAGGGTGCCGAGAGGGTTAATAACGAACAATTAAAACGAGTGTCACTTCAAAAAAAAAAAAGCGAAATTACGGTTTTCTTAATTGGTTAAAAAAAAAGTACTAGCCATAATTTGCGCTAATTCCGCTCGGCGAACTCTGATTATCAAAGATGTGCCCCTTTCAAACTCAATTCTCCCTTCACAATCGGCAGAATCTAGAGAATGATAAGGGCATAAGTTGCTTTTTAGCAGCGACTGTTAACACTAGAAAAAAATGGGTCGGTTTCTCATGTAAGGTGTACTAAGGTACGCTATTTAAACATATTTCCAAAAAATGCATTTTTTTGAGATGTGCCCCTTTCATTCTGGATGTGCGATATGTGCTACATAAGGGAAAAAACGTTAAAAGAATAATTAAACACTACCCAATATAAAAATACTATGCAATTAAATTATATGTTTAGTACCAATGATACAAAATAGTAAAAACGTTACAAAAATATGACGAATCATATTATTTACTTAGATTAGTAACTATCACAAATCATTAATAAAAAAAAGAAGATTTGACTCATTTGAAACCTCCTTACCTACCTATTACATAAGAAAAAAAAAGTCAAAAGAATAAGAAAACAGTAGCAGTACGAAACAAAAACTATATCGACAAAATCTGCGGTCTTCCTTCCCCACTATTTTTTTTTAAGTTAAAAGGCACGCTTGTTGTCAAATATCAAATTGCTACATTATGTCACAATTAAATATTAAAGGCTAAAATCTTTGCAATTGTACCGAACTAAAAGGAATTATTTGCCTTGTTATTCTCATCATAGGAGGGCCTAGAAGCGCCGTACATAAAATGCTTTTAAGAAACGAAATGAAGAAAGGGAACCAACAATGAATTTAAAAGATGTCGCCATAGCAACGCAATAAAACGTTAATAATTTGATCAGAAAAGAGGTTTTCGAACTCAAAGTTCAAACGCTTGTAACTTTTTTTCTAGTGGGGATAAAAGCTTGGTTCTCCGACTATAAGTCGAATCAATTCTGGGGTTAAAAATATCGCTCTATCCAATGACGTAAAAATCAAAACTGTGGAATAATTAGTTTATTTTTTATTGATGGTTTTTATGAACCAAGTATTGCAAGAAATCGGGTGAAGCCTTGCAAAAGGCAAGTTTAAAAATTGAATAACTCGTGATGTGTTAAAGTTTGAGAATCGGAACTGTCATATCAAACTGCATAGGACGGAGAAAATTTTTCTGCTTCCAACGATATATAACATTAATATTTGCAAGTAATTTTTAACCCCAGTATTCGGCGATTTATGAGAAAATTGCCTTGAATTGAATAAAATCTATATATAACATTATTATTTTTAGTCATAACAATAACTCCTATAGCCTAAAGCCTTCCCGGATAAATGGACTATTCAACACAAAAAGAATTTTTCAAATCGAACCAGTAGTTCCTGAGATTAGCGCGTTCAAACAAACAAACAAACAAACTCTACAGCTTTATACACTGCTCGACATTGAAAATGCAACACCAAGAAGGAGTGGTCAGAAATTGATGAAATTTGGTAAGAAGACAGAGACAGCATGGAACAATAAGTGATATTTATTTCAAAATAAATAAGCAAAATTTAGAGCGAGGACGGCGTCGGCTCAGTAAGAAGTAGGACCACCGCGGACAGCGATGCACGAAGAAACACGTCTAGGCATGGAGTCAATAAGCCTGCGGATGGTGTCCTGAGGGATGGCACTCCATTCCCTTTCAACCATTTGCCACAGTTCGTCCTCTGAACGAGGCAGTAACAGGTTCTGCAAACGGCGTCCAATCACGTCCCACACATGTTCGATGGTGACAAGTCAGGAGAGTATGGTGGCCAGGAAAGCATCTGTACACCTCGTAGAGCATGTTGGCTGGTTCGAGCACTGTGAGGCCGGGCGTTATCCTGTTGAAAAATTGCATTTGGCAGACCCTGAAGGTAGGGGATTGCCACCAGCCGCAGTACATTATCTACACATCGTTGGGCCGTCATAGTGCCCCGAATACGAACTAGAGGTGATACGGAATTGTATGCAAGAGCGCCCCAAACCATTATGCCACGTTGTCGCGCTGTGGGGCGTTCCACAGTTACTGCCGGATTCGATCTTTCTCCACGTCGACGCCACACACGCATGCGATGACTATCGCTCGACAAACAGAAGCGGGATTCATCTGAGAACACCACGGTTTGCCATTCTGCCATCCACGTCGCTCTGGTCCGGCACCATTCCAAACGTTGGAGTCTGTGCTGTGAGGTCAATGGCAGTCTTCTTAGCGGGCGCCGTGAATGCAGGCCACGTGCAACCAGTCGACGGGAAATGGTTCTGGTCGACACAGGAACATCCAGGGTACCTTGCACGTGCTGCAGAATCGACGTACAAATGACTTGCGGGTCCGCCACAGCTTGTCGGTGAATCCGTCGATCCAAGCGGTCTGACGTCACTCTGGCTGCACCTGCACCCCTCAATGTGGCTACATTTCCTCTTTCCAACCATCTCTGTCACAGCCGATGCACAGTGCTTGCATCCATGTGGGTATCAGCTGCATTTTGACGTATGGACCAACCTCCCCTTCTCAGTCCGATCACCATACCTCTTGTAAAGTCGTCTATATGCTGGAAGTGTCTTCGTTGAGGACGGCGTGGCATTTCCTCCTATCACACGTATCCTTCGAGACAAAAACCAAATTTCTCCGATAATTAGTCTGGCAGAAAAGCCAACATGAACATATCCCACTTTTCAACTTCATTCTCTTATATCTTACTTCACGTGCGTCGGAGAGCTGCGCATTTCATATCATTTGCATAACTCAGTGACGTGCGTCTACAGTAAAATTTGCATGAATTTCTGACCACTCCTTCTTGGTGTTGCATTTTCAATGTCGAGCAGTGTATTATTAGTAAAGATTTAGGACAAATCGCTTTAAATTTGACTACTTATTAATTGATTTCTTCGTTAATTAAAATCGTGTAGTTACATAAATTAAAACTAATGAAGCCTGAAAAATTATCAATCCAGCGGTACTTGGTTCTACTTTCAGTTAATTGGCGTTCAGGAGAAAGAAGAAGGACATAGAAAAATACTCAGTTTTTAATATAAGTAGATATTTCAAAACAATGTTATCAGCATTACATGAAGATAAAAGACCATAGAAATGAATTTATCCAGAGAAGCCTTACATTCAAAATTGTCATTATTACGATTACTGTGATCCCGATTTCTTTTTCGAACGATTTCTGCAGGTTCCCTTTATCGAACCCGGGCCGAGAGGATGAGACCAATCGGAAATCAAACCCTTTCAAACAAAAAAAGAATTTTCGAAATCGGTCCAGGCGTCTTCGAGTAATATTATAACATACAAAAAAATCTCCGACGAATTGTATAACCTCCTCCTTTGTTGAAGTCGGTTAAAAAGGAGGTAAAAAGGAAAAGTATTGACATTTTTGCTATATTTATATTGAGATCACATAGAAAAAAAACTGGTATGGACCCCCCACTACTTCCTTTTACGTGTAAATTTCTTAGTAGATGCCTTAAGTGTTAAAATAGTGCTTGGAGTGAGCAAGATAACAATTCAAACATTCACGAAACAATGCAAAAACATATTTTACAATGATTAATTTTCTAAATATCGCCAATTTTAACATCATTCAGTGGAGTTTTCGTAAAATATCGCTAATACCGCCAAATTGAACCAAAATTCAAAAAAGTAATTTTTTTCTCGCAAAATGTGTCGCCAAGCTGACGTCAAACACTTGGCGACAAAAAGCTTGCCAATTTTTCGCCAAATGGTCGTGCCAATTCATATCACTTTAGTCTGCATTGAAATTAACAGTGATTTACCCCAAAATGGATAAAACACCCTCTTGGGAACATTGGTAGGCAACCACAAGGGGAAGTGTACAACTAGACCCCCCTCAGAGCCTACATACCAAACTAGAAGCTTCTACGGCATATAGTTTTTGAGTTATGCGACATGCATACATACGCACATATATACGTACAAACATACGTAACGAGAAACTCGTCATAATTAACTCGTGGGTGGTTGAAAAGGATTTCTCGGCCGCTTATACGTTGGTAAGTACAAATGCACGTGCTGACAAACCGAACAAACTACTCGACATTCATTCGGCGGTGAGTAAAATCAAATTTTAGACCCAAATTAGAGAGAATTTTTTTTCGCGATCACAATATTTCCTTTACTACGTAAAAGGAAGTAAAAAGAAACCGTGAGCGTTTAATGCATGCTTGGCGAAAACGTGCCAAGTGCTTCTCTTATGGTATGGTAAATTTAATTAAAAAGTTTACGTAAGTGCGTGTGTGTGTTTATGTTTCCTAATTATTAAAAAACATACAAATATATTTTCAAAGTCTCGATGGTACTTACGAATTAACTCCATCGCAGCTACTGATTTAGCGGTTAAAGCAGATTTGGTTTGAAAAAAGTTCCATTTCAGACCCATTTTCCTAAACCTGACCCTAAATAGTAAATAGTAACAAGTTACTCAATAAAACGTTACGGGGAAAAAAAAAAACTCAGTAGTTTCTTTGAGAGACAAAATCTTCTTTTTAATTTTCGATGGTTGGTAAGAGAGCAAAATTATTGAAACACCTATTACACTGAAGAGCCAAATAAACTGGTACAGGCATGCGTATGCAAATAAAGAGATCTGGAACCAATCAGAGTACGACACTGCGGTCGGCAACGCGTATATAAGACAGCCAGTGTCAAGTACAGTTGTTAGATCGATTACTGCTACTACAATGACGGATTAAATAAGTTTTAGGGGGGTTTGAACGTGGTGTTATAGTTGGCGCATGAGAGATGGGACATAGCATCCCTGAGGTAGCGATGAAATTTGGATTTTCACGTATGACAATTTGATGAGTGTACCGTAAATATCGGAAATCGATTAAAACATCGAACCTACGACATGAACCACGAGAAAGTTAAACGCATTCCATGAAACAAAATTTGACAAAATCTTTCATATTTCCTGTCGGTATTCTAAGAAGTAAAGTAAGAAAAAAAATGTTGCCAATTTCTAAAAAAAAAAAAAAACTTTGAGAAAATCAAAATGTACTTCTATGGGATCAAAACTATTTTGAAACTAATCAATTAGAATTTCGCGCACCCAGCTAGAAAGCGCTGATTCGTCAAGTGAATAGCAAATCATGAGTGATTCCATACCAACTCACCGAATAAGGGCCACACGACCGACTCGGATTTTCTTTTAACTTGCCACACATATTGATCATGTAGAGGCATGGAAAAGTCCAAATTCTTAGATTCGTACTCCACTTATTTTCTGAGATACATGCCCTCAAAGTTTGTCCGTCACGTCAAAATACTAAAAAAGTGATGTTATTTAATCATTTTTTATAAAAATTGTACTCATGCAAAATAAAAGTGTTAGATATCTATGGAAACTATTTACTACAGACATTCAGAAAAAAAAAATACTACAACGTTCATAATGAAAATTACTAAGGTACAGGGCTCTTTGAGGTTGTCATCACAAAAACTCGATTTTGCCGATTTTGCTAAAATTGAAGAATTTATTCCAAAAAAAGGAAGACATAACCAAAGGTTTACTCACTTTTTGTAGTATACAGATGTTTATTATAAATGGTTACACAACGCATAACTTGGGTTTCTCACTCCTTCTTGGAAATATTTAAGCTTAATGATAACCCATATGGCAAAAACATGCGATTTTGGCCACCTTGGCCGCCATTTTTCTCATAAAGGGGGAGCATTAGAAACTTTAATTTTTTTTAAAAAACAAGCTACTGATATGTTAGCTATTCACAGGAAAAGAGTTTACTTTTGGTTATTTCTTGCATTAAGAGATATCCTGCTGACAGTATATGCATGTTTTTTGGGACGACCATATGCTTTTGTTCCCCCTCTCATGGACGTAAAATTAATTAAACGAAAAAATAACGATATATTTATTAATAGCTGCATTATCTACCCAATATGTCATGAAATTTAATTTATTAAAACACTGAACAATAAATTAGATATTTGATGAAAGCAAGAATTAGAATTTCTCCGATGCCTGAGCGTTATGCTTTTATAAGTATAAAGTACTAAAGAATTTCTTGAAAAATCAATTAAAATAAAGGAGCTCCAAATATTTATCACATAAGCAATACCCAAACTTGTGATTAGGATGTTCCTGATTGGCTATAAACAGGAGGATACCCTTGTTCTTTGTTGCAGTATTATTTTGTAGGAAATAGGATGTATGCTTTATGGTATCTGTGAACCAGTATTTTAGTGAGTAGACTTATTCTTGTCAGTTCTTATCAGTGCTCAGCACATGTCAGTTTTGCAAATATCAGTATGGAAATACATTAGTTGCACTAATTTTAATTCTTCAAGCATTGCTTTATATTAAATTATTTAATTATTTTGTAAATATTTAACTGTTAATAAGGTAAAATGGAATTTGATGCTGATATTAATAACTCTTTATCACCATGCTCAGTTAGTAGCCCATCAAATGAAATTTGTCATAAAATATCCTACATCAAACGAAAAGACCTCATTCATTTTCCTGATATTCATATGATATTCAAGAAGTTCTGCAATTAAAAACAGGAATATCCCAATATTAATTTCCCAAGAAAGTATTTAGTGCTTTAAAATTATGAATGGATAATGCTCAGGCATCAGAGAAATACTATTTCTTGTTTTCATCAATTATCTAATTTATTGTTTAATGATTTAATAAGTTAAATTTCATGACATATTGGGTGGATAATACAGCTATTAATAAATATATCGTTATTTGTTGGTTTAATCAATTTTAAGTCCATGAGAGGGGGAACGAAAGCATGTGGTCGTCGCGAAAAACATGCATATACTGTCAGCAGGATATCTCTTAATGGAAGAAATAACCAAAAGTAAACTCTTTTCCTGTGAATAGCTAACATATCAGTGGCTTTAAAAAAAAAAAATAAAGTTTCTACTGCTCTTTCTTTATGAGAAAAATGGTTGCCAAGATGGCCAAAAACCCATGTCTTTGCCTTATGGCTTATCTTTAAGCTTAAATATTTCCAAGAAGGAGTGAGAAACCCAAATTATGCATTGTGTAACCATTTATAGTAAACATCTGTATACTAACAGAAAGTGAGTAAATCTTTTGTTATGTCTTCCTTTTCTTGGAATAAATTCCTCAATTTTAGCAAAATCGGCAAAATCGAGTTTTTGTGGTGACAACTTCAAAGAGCCCTGTACCTTAGCAATTTTCATTATGGACATCCTAGTATTTTTTTTCTCAATGCCTGGAGTAACTAGTTTCCATAGATGTCTAACACTTTTATATTGCATGAGTACAATTTGTTATAAAAAAATATTAAAAAACATCACTTTTTTAGTATTTTGACGTGGCGGACAAACTTTGAGGGCATGTATCTCAGAAAATAAGTGGAGCAGAAACCTAAAAATTTGGACTTTGCCATGCCTCTATATGATCAACATCAGTGCCAAATTAAAAGAAAATCCGAGTCGGTCGTGCGACCAACTTTTCTTTTTTCAGGTGAGTTGGTATGGAATCACTCTAATGTTTTGTAGGGTTGCCAAAATCGGGAATGAATGGGAAAGATATAGCGTGCCAATAACTGCTTTAAAACGTTGTTCCAGAGTGCATTTGATCAAGAACAAAAAATCGGAATTAAGAAATCGCTAAAATATTAAACGGTTTGGAACAACCGTTTATCGGTTTGGGGGAGGGGGGGGGTCATGATACAGAGTGCGCAGTTGAAATTTTTAAACCAATATATGATAAGGGTTTTTAATTCTATTCTAGTGTGCAGGTTAATTCTATTTTTCGGGATAGGGGGACAGGGAGGGTCATTAGTATTTTGGAGGGCACCCTCTCTTTAATGGGGGGGATTACCCCATGCTAAAGTGTCTCAACGTTAAGACATGCAACAGAGATCAGTCATCGGTCTTCGTGAAAGTCGCTCCAGCAATTTACACTAATAATAGTGGTATAAGAAAGGTGGTTGAGGATGAGGGGATCATGATACAGAGTGCACAGTTGAAATTCTTAAAAAAAAAAGATAAATGTTTTTATTTTATTCCTGGGGGGGGGTTAACATTTTTGGGGGGAGCTAAAGTATCTGAACGTTAAGTGATGCAACAGAAAGCAGCCATCAGCAGTCTCGAAAACAAAGCAATTTATTCTAATAATGGTGGTTAAAGAAGTTGGTGACCCAAAATGTCGTCGAGGGGGGGGGGGTCTTGGTGTAAATTGTCGCAGTTGCAATTTATCAAGTGATTTTTGTCATAGTTTTCTGTCGCACAGACGGAAAAATTATATTATTTTGTTTGGGAGACAACGTGTTCTTTTTGGGGGGGGGGGGGTACCCTTGCTAAATTCCCTCAATAGTAATTCATAAGACAGAGATCAATCGTCGTCCAGCTCGAAAATCACTCCAGCAATTGATTCTAACAATAATGGTTTAAGCAAAGGTGTTCCAAAATGGCGATGGAAGGGGGGGAAGGGGCAAAACTCAAAGTGCGCTGTTGAAACTTTTTAGACGGTTTCCGAAAGGGGTTTTTTGCCTTTTTCTTTGGGAGAATCGTTCTGCTCGGGGGTGGGTCTATCTACTTATATTAAAAACTGAGTATATTTCTATCCATCTATGTCATGCTTCTTTCTCCTGAACGCCAATGAACTGAAAGTTGAACCAGGTACCAAAAGACTGATAATTTTACAGGTTTCATTAGTTTTAATTTGTATAATTATACGATTTTGATTAACGAAGATATCAATTAATAAGTTGTCAAATTTAAAGCGATTTGTCCTGAATGATTAAGTATGAAATTATTTGTTACAAAACGTCCATTGTTACAAAACGTAGTTGCTATAAAACAGTAATAACAATGATACTGAGAATTTTGAATGAAGGCTTAACTAAATCAAACATGGAACTCATTAGCGGGCCACGTACGTAGTACTTTTATCGCTAGCTACTTGTAATTTTTTGAAAAATAAATCAGTTGAAAAGCTATCTACTTATATTAAAAACTGAGTATCTATGTCTGCTTCTTTCCCTTGAGAGAGCTGAACTTGATGAAATTGAACCTCACCATTTTGATGAATTGAATCCTCACCATTTTGAAGACGCGAAGCATCTCAATAATTCGAATGATATTTTGATGCAGGAAAAAAGTAAAGGTGTGAAGCGCCTGTTAGCGAGCCACCTTGGGGGCGAGTAGTTTGTTGAAACTTTCTTTACTACTTTAAAGGCGCGAAGCGCCCATGCAACGCCGGGCCACGCAGCTAGTTGCTTGGGGCATTAGCGGGCCACGTACGTAGTATGTCTTGAAATCTTATGAAAATTGAATAATATCAAATAATATAACATCAAAATGAGGTAAAAGTTATGTGACGGGGGGATATTATGTATTAACATGTCGCAGGGAAGCTAATCTAGCTGCGCTGGCAGCTAGTTGCTCTGTAAAATTAGGGGCACCTTTGGCAGCTTTTATGGGGGGGGAGGGGACTGTAAGGGGTTTGGCAGCTGTATGGGGGGGGGGACCCTTTGTAAACTCTGAGCACTAAGATTATAGAGATCAGCCATTGACCATTTCGAAAATCATTCTAGCATTTTTTTTTCTTAATAATGAAAGCTTAAGTGTCGGTGTCTCAAAGTAGCGGAAGGGGATACGGTACGGTACACGTTTTTGCATACCTGTTTGAAAATGCAATTTTGAGCGAATAAAAAAAAGCTAAGTGTCCTTCGATATCTGCAAAAAATTTTAAGATTTTCTGAAGAGTAGTTTCTGCTGAATTCTGAAAAGATTCTAAAGATATTTCTAAGATTTTATGTTTAAGAAAACTCGAGAACTTTGAACGCCCGCCACCACATCCGGTCCCTTAACCGGCCTGGCAGACCGGGTAATAAATGTTTGCCTATGTTTGTACTTTCTATTTATCCAAAAAAATGTTAATGTACCTTACGATACGATCGCATTTTTTATGAAGTCTCTTGGTCTATAAGCACTAAGTTCGCCAAAGTGCTCGGCAAACTACCAAAATTTAAACAGAATATCGTCAGCGTAGTCAACCAGATTAAAGTATGTAGCATGGAGTAAGTTCTTCATTACGTACAAATTTTAAATGGATAAGGCGACAGTGTTTAAAAAAAAATCTATAACGAGCAACGCCGAAAGAAAAATTTAAATATTTTGCTCCTATGCATAACATTTAACGATTGGAAAGAACTTTTTTTTTTTTTTTTCCAAATTTATGTCAACCAAAAATCTATTTCTTTATTATTACAACTTTTCCATTTTGCAGTCATTTTGATTGTTAAACATTGCTCTTAATATTTCTAAAAATAATTTATCCTCCCATAATTTACTTCTTTCATGAAGTTTACGTCAATCAAATTTGGTTCGAAGATTATGAACAATAAGTAATAATTAATAATTGAGACTTATAGATATGCACTTACATGTTACATCGTTCTTCGGAAACCATAGTTGAAAGCAGATTCGGTCTAAACTTATTTTCAGAGTAATTTTTATATTTCTTTCTATTCTTTTTCTTTAGTTTAAAGAATTAATCAACGTTTAACGTACAAAATCCAAAGAGATCTTTAAATTCCATTTGCAAATCCTAGCTGTTGCCAGTGAGACAAAATTTGCTAAATAAAATATCGTCTGGTTGATTTATTTCTAATTTGCGTTACGTAGTTTTATTAAGCGCATAAGCATTTTGTTCAGAATTGAATGATATATTAAAAATAAAAAGCAGTTTTCGTAAAATATTTCAATTTTTTTTAATTTTAATGATTTATATTAAACAGTATAGCTATATTCCTGCAAAAACAAAGTTGTTTTCAACGTGCAGTAAGAATTCCAGATTGATTTGACGCAATTTCTTCCTTGAAAAAAAGAATCGTTGTTCATATAAATTTATTAAAAAGCTGATTCGCAACTCCAACAAACTACAGAGGGCGCTACAGCCACTGTCTAACGGCGGCGATAGAAGGTAAAACAAACGTAGGGTCCGGTGGGGGAAAGTGGGGCTAAAATCGAACTTTTTTCAGAAACGGTCCCAAAATTACATGATTAAATTCATTTTAAGGAAACTTTTGATGCATTTTTTTACATTGGGTTCATATACATTAAGTATGAAGTAGAACCGTTTTATTTTGTTAGATTGTTTTTTCTCAGTGATGCATTAAAAGTATCATGTGTTAATAGCCAAAGTGGGTCTAGTTCAGAAATTTATGTACATTTTAATAAAAATGTGTAAATATTGATCTTGACATCAGTATACAATGCAATTAAAATGCCTTAATTTCATTTAAAAGTAAAAATGTCCCCCCAAAAAAATTTTTTTTACCTGTTGAAAAACGAATGAAACAATGCCATCAGTTTTGTTCTTTTTGCTGTCATTCACAACGCTGAAAAATTCTGTAACAGTCTGCAACTTTTTTTGTTCTAAAACGCGCCAAATCTCGCCAAGCTTGGCGACACTTGGTGATTTTTTTTGCCAAATTTGGCGAAAAAAATAAGTCGCCAAAAGTGATGCCAACTTGGCGATAACTTGTCAATTTCTAGCCAAGCCATAAACGCTCATGTTAAACTGATGGCAAAGCAGGGAAAACAGCAAGCAAAAAAAGTTTAGCGTGTAATTTCTCTACTAATAATAAAGCTGAAGGTTTGTCTGTCTTTCTTTCTGTCTGTTACGCGCGTAGCGCCAAAACCGTTCGGTCGATTTTCATGCTACTTGGTACAAAATTAGTTTGTAGGTTGTAGTTTTGCACCTCGAAGCGATTTTTCGAAAATTCCATTTCGTTCTTTTTCTATTCGAATTCTTAGCGGAAATTCGATAAAATAGGGAAGAAATATTTCACACACATTTTCAAGTCTTATGTCATTCGAAAGCTTGAACTTTTCTGCACAAAATGAAGTTTTTTCGAAGTTTCTACGATCATCAGGAGAGCTGTAACAATTGTTTTTAGAATCCCGGAATTCAAGGCTTACCTTCAGTAAAGCAAGCCAAACGATTCTAAAATGGTTGAACTCTCGAATAAAATTTGTTTGAAAAGAGAGATAAAATGAATTATTTTATCAACGGAAATCAACTTTTCATGTTGTTACTATGGTTACGTGTTCATACTTATTTTTGTTTCGTTCTTTTTCCAGCGTTGCCAGACGTAGTATTTTTGATTCTATGGTAGTATTTTTTCGGCCCAAATAAGGAGCGTAGTATTTTTCTGGCAACCCTGTTTCCAATTTCCTAATGACTTAATTAAAAGATTTGGCGGTTTTTTTTTTTTTTTTTTCATTTTCATAGATTTTCCCAGTGAAGATGCTTTGGGAAACTGCTTGGCGTTTCAAAAAGTCAACTACGCAAAATAGCCAGAGTTACCACGCTTGGCGCGCCTATCGCCCATTTAACGAGAAAAGGGTACCTAAAGCACAGATTAACCAAATATCGTATCAATTGCGATATTGCATCGTTCTTTTTAAAGTGTTTCATTTCGGAAAATGTATTGTTTTGTTTTTTTAAGCTAGGACAGAAAACTTTCTTCTTCTTTTAAACTTTGGTAAGATTTCTGTTGGTTTCTTGGAGCAACAAAATTGTTCTTATTTTCTCTTTTGGCTTATTTTTGTGCATCTCCCTTGGGGTTGCATTCGAATGTTCCACGGGGGTGTTTTACCCCATTTATCGGGTAAATCAGTGTTTTCAATGCAAGGTGATATGAATTGGTTAACAAAAGTGATATGAATTGACGCGACCACTTAGCGATATATCGCCAAGCTTTTAATCCCCAAGTGTTTGACGCCAATTTGGCGAATTTTTTTTTTTTTTTTGATTTAGGTTCAATTTGGCGCTGTTGGCGATATTTTGCGAAAAATCCACTGAATGATGTTAAAATCGACGATATTTAGGAGATTAATCATTGTAAAACATTTTTTTGCATTGTTTCGTAGCAAACTAGGGATACAAATGTTTGAATTGTTATCTTGCTCACTCCAAGCACTATTTTAGCACTTAAGGCATCGACTAAGAAATTTACACGTAAAATTAAGTAGTGTGGGGTCCATATCAGATCTTTATATCATACTTTGAAGGAATTATAGTTGAATTACAACTAAAATAGAGCATTTTTTCTGCTATATCAATTATTTTACAAATGAACTTTTAATTTTATACCACGGGCAAAGCCGTGCTGCGGGTACCGCTAGTAACAGAATAAAAGCCAATTTTAGCAAGATAATAAAAAATAATCACATAAATTCATAAAAAAGCACCAATTTACTAAATGTGTAACGTCATCGTAAACCTTCAGGAAAGTTTAGACATAGACCCACTTTACCCCACCCCAGAAAACACCTCATAATCAATTATATTATAAACTTTAGTTTTATGTCTCTATGTAGGGCTGATCCTTAGATGTTCTACCACAAGTCTACACCAAAATTAATAGCATTTGCCAATGAATAATGATTCTAGAGGAAAGTTCATAAACACCCAACTCTTACATATCACATTCAATGAGCATAAAAAACGCTTTGTAAGCATTTAATTTGCTTAGAGTGTTCTAAAACTAACATAAAAGTATTTGCTATCATCTCAATTTATGTCTTTAAAAAAGAATCAACAAAATATTTTAATCAGAAAAGAGAAAACTGGTTTCTTTCAATATAGCCCCACTTTCCCCTACCTGACCCTATTCCATAACGTATAAATTACTTCTGGGCTTAATGAATGGCAGAAATATTTTTTCGTGTTCAAGATTTTTTTTTTTTTTTTTTTTTTTTTTTAATGAATTTTTAAGGCAGGGATTCAAGTGAAACAGCACTGCGATCGCTTTGAACTGCAATCGCTACTGGAAGTGAATTACATTATCATCAACTTAACTTGCACTGACGTCACTACGAGCAGAGCCAATAAGAGCTCACAAGCAGTCAGCAATTTCCTCTTATTCGCCAAGTAGGTTGTGACGTTTTATCTAGCTCGTTTTTCATAGGCAAACATCACGCTGACGTCACGATGTTTTAATCAAGAAACGTTCTAATGTAATTCATTTCCAGTAGCGATTGCAGTTTGCGATAGCCTGTTTCACTTGAATCCCTGCCTAAGTCTATTGGATTTTCTTACCCATACAAAAGGTCGCTAATCAAATAACTTCTCCCCTTAACGATTGCTACCGAAATTTTTTCATTTTTACTTCCTTTTATGTAGTAAAGGAAGTATTGTGATCGCGAAAAAAAAAATTACTCAAGAGTCTAAATTTTGATTTTGCTCACCCCCGACTGAATGTTCAGTAGTTTTTTCGACCTGTCAGCACGTGCATATGAACCTACCAACATATAAGCAGCCGAAAAATCCTTTCCAACCACCCCCGAGTTAACTACGACGAGTTATCTCGTGACGTCTGTATGTACGTATGTGCGTATGTATGTGGGTCGCATAACTCAAAAACTATATGCCGTAGAAGCTTCTAGCTTGGTATGTAGGCTCTGAGGATGGTCTAGTTGTGCACCTCCCCTTGTGGCTGCATTTGAATGTTCCCAAGGAGGTGTTTTACCCCTTTTTTGGGGTAAATCAGTGTTAATTTCAATGCAGACTCAAGTGATATGAATTGGCGCGACCACTTGGCGATATGTCGCCAAGCTTTTAGTCGCCAAGTGTTTGATGCCAACTTGGTGACATATCGTCAAGTTGGCGACAAATTTGGCGAAAAAAATATTTTTTGAATTTGGGTTCAAGTTGGCGCTATTAGCGATATTTCGCGAAAAATTCACTAAATGATATTAAAATCAGCAATATTTAGAAAATTAACCATTGTAAAATATTTTTGCATTGTTTCGTGGCAGATTAGGGGAGTAAATATTTGAATTGTTACCTTGCTCACTCCAAGCACTTTTTTTGACATTTAAGGCAAATACTAAGAAATTTACACGTAAAAGGAAGTAGTGTGGGGTTCATACCAGATTTTTTGTTTCAAGTACTTTGATTTCTTAGATGAAGATTATTTTAAAATGTTGTAATTGAAGCCAAATCTTCAGAAATTTCTTTCATGTAAGCAAATGCAAACTTCTCTTAAATCAAAGCCATCAAGTAATGAAAACAACAATTCTTGGTTTGGAATTTCCTGTCGTTTTCCATGTTTTCCCATGTCATCCAGGTTTTCTTTTTTACATATCACGTGCCCTCTGGCCCATGAGATTCATCGTAAAGAAAATTGGGGCCGACGGGTAAAAAATGTTGGGCATCACTAATGTTACAATCGTGCAAATTTCTTGTTTTGCATAGAAAATTTATTTGATGCTTGTGTAACTTGTGTTATGTATTATGATTTAACTTTTAAAGTGATCTGATTTTGGCAGCGGTTTTCTTTTCTGAGCAATGACAAATTGCTTTATTTTTGGACCTCAAACATCGTGTAGTCCCTGCTTCAGATTGGGACTCTGCCAACGTTTCGCGTCCCGGTGCTCCTCCTCCTCAGACCTTCACCGGTCACTGCAAGAGGACCAGGCAGCACATGGTGGCGCAGTCTACAGCAGTCCTTGGGCCATGGTAGCCCCATCGGTAAGGCGTCGAACTCGTGACCGGAGGGACCCGGGTTCGATACCCAGCCGATCAAAGATCCACCGTCTTGATTAATGGTGGCTGGGGGACTTAAAAATGTCGTGGTCACAAAGTCCTCCAAGTGAAACCATACCTCTGTGGCTGCTGGGCCTAGGGTTTGCTCTACCTTTGGTTCTGGTTCAAAAAGAACAGAGTGCTCTTCAGGATCCTATCCAGGTTAAACCACAAGTTGTGGTAGGTACGGGGAACCCTGGAGTGTGTGAAGTCTGCAACAGTCCCGCTGCAGCACCATTCAGGAGGTGGTGAAGAATAAAAACACACACACGATCAATTACACACACGTGGCAACGCGCACACTTATCACAATTGAAGGGCTTGGAGGATGAAGAGGCAAAGTTACATTTTAAAAAATGAACACTCTATACAATGGTAAGCAATGGATACAGGTAGGGAAATAAAACTTGGCAAATCAAACAGTGCATGTCAATAGACCAATTTCACACGCACACTAATGACAAAACTAGACAACAAAAAAGTTGCAACAACTACAACAATAAAACTTTGAACTTTAATTGCTCGGAATGTCTGTTTTGTCACTAAACCCCTTCCTCTCCCAAGCCCTTCAATTCGTAATTGCGAAAAACATAATTTGAATTTCGAGACGTCTAAATTCCTTTTTTTTTTTCAAAGATATTTAGTGCATTACTTCAACTTGAAAACTGTAATTAATGCGCTGAAAGAAAAAATATTCCGACATTTAAGAAAATATTTTACTTTAAAGAACAACCAACTATTGAATAGAAATAAATCGTTTATTTCGAAAAGGTAACATCTCTATTTTGATCTCCTCTGTCTCTTTAGAAAATTAAACAGCGCACGGTTATACAGGGTGTCCACTCCAATCGTGGACCAATAGCTAATTTCTAAACCGTTAGAGATAAGCATATAGTTTATTTAGGAAAAAATCTCCAAATTACGAAAGGAATTTTGGATCTATTCAATGTTTTTCAAAAAATCAAATTTTGAAAGAGTTACGAAATTTAAATTTTTATACAGCCCCCCAGTCCTATCATATTTAGTAAAACATTCTTGACAATGTAACGTTTAAAACTAAAAAAAAATCACTCTTCTACGACAAAAATTGACCGAGTTATGACGTTTTGAAAAATCAAGATTTTGAAGGATTTCGCATACGGTCCCTAAAGCGATCTCTCGATGACGTCATGAAACAATGCAAAATCTTGATTTTTCAAAACGTCATAACTCGGTCAATTTTTGTCGTAGAAGAGTGATTTTTTTTTAGTTTTAAACGTTACAGTGGCAAGAATGTTTTACTAAATATGATTGATAGGACTGGGGGGCTGTATAAAAATTTAAATTTCGTAACTCTTTCAAAATTTGATTTTTTGAAAAACATTGAATAGACCCAAAATTCCTTTCGTAATTTGGAGATTTTTTTCCTAAATAAACTATATGCTTATCTCTAACGGTTTAGAAATTAGCTATTGGTCCACGATTGGAGTGGACACCCTGTATTTTTGAATGTCATAATCAATGAAAAGATGCCTTTAGTTAAGTATACAATTACTGCAATAATTTACCAAATAACCATTGATTATGACATTCAAAAATATAACCGTGCGCTGTTTAATTTTCTAAAGAGACAGAGGAGATCAAAATAGAGATGTTACCTTTTCGAAATAAACGATTCAAATGTAAAGAAACTTAAATTCGAACGCAAAGTTAAGAGAAGCTTTTAAAGTGAGAAAAGGTGGAATAAGATTTAAAATTCTGAACGACCCATCTTATACTCTTTTCAATGCATTTTTTATAATGTTGTGAATTGAAATATCAGTGTAAAATATATTTTATTTACAGTTTGTGAATTTTTATACATAGAAAAATAGAATTATATAGCGAATTGGAACGAAGAATAGAAGATTAAAGTAAACTACCGAATGGCGAATTGATATTTCACCAACACTATTTTTAAAATACAGCTGAAACTGGCAAGATTTGTCATGTTATTTGGAAGTGATTTATGCGCTTTTTTTACTTTTTTTACAGAGTTCTTAATTTGTCTTGAAATATTAATTTTTCTGAACTAAAACATTTTGCGTCGAGAGAGCAAAAGAAGCGATCTGGTAGTTATGGGGGTGGTTCCTTCAGTCAGAAGTGCTTTCATTTTTCCAAAACTGCTTATCAAAATTATTATTTATTTATTTATTTATTTATTTTTTTTTTTGTCCAACTTCTAAAACGAAGCGAGGTCTCGTATGACGTCAGAAAAGGAGAAACTTTGGAGCAAAGTCAAACCAACGCATCAGCCATTTTGGATCACTGGTAACACCAGTTCCGCAACAATGAAATATTCGACCGCAATATGGTGGCTACTATCTGTCCATGAAAACCGCGGCTGGCGCCTAGGTACTCGCGAACAGTCCCATTAAAAAAAGGGTAGATGGGTTGTAGGTGATAACTTTCCGAAGTTTTCAATTTAAAACTTGCAATTGCTATATCCTTTTGACATATTCAACTAAACTATGCACTTGAAATTAGCATCGTTCCACGTTGTTTGATACGGTTCAAAATGCTTTTAATTATTATTTCCCTTATTCTTATTTTACCTAACATCCCTATTTTAGAAAGATCAGAGACCTGACGCATGCGTAAATACGCGAAAGGTTTTACCAAAGATCAGACAGTAAACTATAAAGTGTCATTGCTTGGAGCGGTTTTGTACGCTCGTACTCAGCCAGCGAAGATGAAACGGTGACTAAGTGTCTTTTAATATTATTTTCTTAAGAAGGAAAAAAATGTAATATTTCTCATGTTTTCGACCGTGCCCTTTTAGAAAAAATTATTTTGAAAAATGGGAAGCTCCCCCATTGCGTAATCAATTCCGGGGATAGGAAAGTGGCAGAGAACAAGGATGGGAACGGTACACTGTCAAAACTACAGGTTTCACAAGGCACCTTTGAGGGTGAAACGTTGTAGCACCAGCGGCACCCCTTGAGAAGTACCACTGGATTCCGTACGGCACCGTTGAAGGTGCCATTTGTCTCCATGTGGCACCCTTTGGGTGTCTTATGGCACCCATTGGTTGACCCTTGGCACCCTAAGGAGCCAAATGGCACTTTCAAGGGTTCCACAGAGAGTCAAGTGTTAACCCTTCAAGGGGTGCCACTGGTGCTACAACGTTCAACCCTTAAAAGTGCCTTGTGCAACCTGTAGTTTTAACAGTGCAACTCCTCTTAAGATGAAAATAATTTGCTGATATCACTCTTTAATACGGGTTGTTTTGTTGCTACTGTATGTTTAATTTTCAGGGACAATAAATATGAAGAAAATTGCACTGGACATTTCGAACATCTTTCTTTAAATTTAGTACCTGTTACTGAGTATCAAGAGGTATGATACATTTCTTATCGCTCATTTCAAAACTTGCTATTAGTAACTTAAAAAGAAGGCGGTTAGCAGTTCATACCGTTTGTTTGTTTTTCTTTTTCATTAGCTCATAACTTCTGACCTACTGATTCGATTTCAATTATTTTTTTAATGCGTAGGAGATAAGTCTAGTTAGGTTCCATAATTTCGATTACCATATTTGAGTAGTTTAGAATCAAAACAAGTTAAGGGCGGATCCAGAAAAGCTCCAAAAGACGGGCGATTGTTTTTTTTTACTTGCCCCCCCCCCCTTTTTTTACCAGATATACTGGTTAACATATGTTTGTTACAAATGTTTAGGTCTTCAATTTCGAAAAAAAATCCAGATCAGGGCCCCGAATCCAAACCACTTCTCATAGTATCATCTAAGATCATCGAAAATTGCCTTTTCAGAACTTCAAAGTCGAAAAACTGCTGGAGAAGAGTCAACCAAGGGAGGGGCGATCGCCCTCATTGCCCCTCCCTTGTATCCGCCCCTGAAACCAGGAAATTCCACTTTTTATACAAACAAATTTTATTTTAAAAAACATAAGTTTAAAAGCTCCTTTAACCTGGTCTTAAAGGCAATAGATCAAAAACCACCACATCTCAACAAAAAGTGAATATAAAGTGAACGTTTTTAGTCAAAACAGAAAGATCTATAGCTCCACATTCGGAGCTATGGATTTTGAGAAATGGAGTAACTGATTTTGATTCTAAACGACTTATATTGTACCATAAAAAAAATCTATGCTTACAATGTTCATACTTATCAAAAAATACACACACACATACATAGGGTGTCCACTTCAATCGTGGCCCAATAGCAAATTTCTAAACCATTTGAGATAAGCATATAATTTCAACTATAAAACATCTTTAAATTATGGAAATAATTTGGATTCACGAAATTACTGCCAAAAAATCAAATTTTGACAGAATTACAAAATTTTACTTTTTATACAGCACCCTAGTCCCAGCAATCACATTTAGAAAAACATTGACTCACTAATATTTGAAACAAAAAAAATCACTCTTCTACGACAAAAATTGACCAAGTTATGACGTTTAACCGTTTTTAGGCTATTGTTTACGTTAGAGTTGTATACCAACAATTACCTCGTATTCGAATAATGAGTACAATAATGTACTCAATAAAAAGGAGAAGTTAATATTTTTTTCTTTAAGAAAACCTTTTAACTTACTCCTGCACATTGTACAGACGGACTGTTTTAGTGTCAAAATTTTTTTTGACTTAGTTAACCTCATTGAAATTCTTATAGTTGCCTGTCAAATTTAGATAAAAATGGAACTGAATTCGTAAAAAATCTATGCAGTTTTCGTTAGTTTAATCAGTGATAATTTCAGTGACTACAACTGAGTATCAAAGCATATCACATGAAAGTGGTCCTACACTGAAGGCTCATTGCAGCGAATACCAATGCAACGCAATATCAGTTTCAAAGAAACAAATTTTCAGTTCCAATTTAATTGTCATTACATTGTTTGAACTCCATTACAACGAAATTCCCATGACAACGAACTAAATAGTTGATGCCTTGACGATCGTTGTAACGGGATTTAAGTGTATTTAGACTAACCTCGTCAAAAATAACTTCAAGGGACCAGGGACTTATAAAATCAGTTTGTCTTAACCGTTGCTTGTTTTAAAACAATGCACTACAAACCATCACACCATCAGGCGACAATCGGGAATGTAGTTCGTCTCAGCAGTAATTCGTTTTAAGCGTGGTCGAATCAAAAAAGCTAAACTTACAAGCGTCCCCCCCCCCCTCAAGCGACTGCCCATGACAAATATCCGCAGCTCAAATTTCGAAATCATTTCTTTAAATTAAAAAGAACAAACAGAATACGTTTTTAAATGCTTTTCCCCCTTCTATTTCATAGGAATATCTAGACTTTTCGAGCGGAAAGTTACCTTCTATGGATGTACGACGAAAATTAGCTGGAGTTCCGGCCAAAGTAAGTTGAAGGATACTTAATTTTTAATTTTCCTGCCTTAAGTTGTATAGGAAAACGAATGTACAAATTTATATATTGAAACAAAATATTAGGGGAAGGTGGGGTACCTCGGACCTATTTTTGCTTTTCAATTTTTAATTTCATAACTATTTGCCAAATTTTAAAACAAATACCATAAGTTGAAACTTTATGATTTTTTACACTACATATTGTTACAAATCTTGTAAATAGTTGTTGTTTTTCCTGCCTTGCATCATTTTCATTAGTTTTGGTTTTATCTGACGTCATGTTGCAAAAGTATCTGAAGATATCACCTTTATCACTAGTATACCGGCCCTGTAACACTTTGTAGTTTTTACACTTGCCCTAACTTTAATAAGCGTGAAGACATTTTCGCGTGGTTTTTTTCTTATCGCTAGAATTTGTGAATGGATTACGTAATGTTAGGAATGAAACAAAATATTCCAGGTTTTTCTCGAATATTGTGGACATTTCTTTCCGTGTATAAATAGCTGGCCTTGAACACAAGTCAGTTAGTTCTTTTCAGATTTTGATTTCTGAGAGTGCTCGTTTTTATTCGCTTTGGGCGAATGCTGTTTTGCTTTTGTAATTGCTTAATTACTGTTCACGTTGGATACGTGGTGCTGAGTTACTGTTGAGAGTACAGTGTACTGTTTTGCTACCTAATTGCTGGATGTTTAGCAATTGTTTCCCGCTTTATTGTAAATAGTGTATATACTTGTAAATAAATTTATAGTTACTTCCTCAAGATTGGACTGCTCATTTGAAGAAAGTTGAAGGTGCTACGGACTCGTTACAATTTTGGCGCCCAACGTGGGGCATCTTCAAGGACTTTCTTGGAATTACCTGTGAATTCGGACTTTTCTTCCTAAGGACTTTTTGACTTCGGAATTTTATGGTGATTACTCGAGCAATGGAGGAACAACTGCAAAAACTCCTTGATGCGATCAACGCTGTTAAAAGTGACATGACTGCTAATCAAGAACAATTAAAAAATGAACTGGCTACTAACCAAGAACAATTAAAAAATGACATGGCTGCGAATCAAGAACAATTAAAAAATGACATGGCTGCGAATCAAGAACAATTAAAAATTGATCTGGCAACTAATCAAGAACAATTGAAAAATGATCTAGCTGAAGAAATTAAAAGCGATTTAACGTCAATGAAAAGTTTGGTGGAAACTAAATTTACCAACATGGAAAATAAAGTGGAGGCTCTAGAAGATCGAATCACCACAGTAGAAAACCATGTGGAAAAGAAAATTAAGGAACTTGAATCAAAGTTATCAGGATCCTGCAACAACTCAGATAGCGTTGAGAATCGAATCACCACAGTAGAAAACCATGTGGAAAAGAAAATTAAAGAACTGGAATCAAAGTTATCAGCATCCTGCAACAACTCAAGTGACTGTGTAGCTGCAGCTGGAACTTCTCGTCCATCCATCAAACTGGCCACGTTTGACGGGAAGACCTCGTGGAATATTTACAAGAAGCAGTTCCTCATCGTTGCAGAAGCAAACTCCTGGGACTCTTCCACGAAAGCCTGTCACCTTGCAGCCTCGCTGAGAGGGGATGCAGCTGATATACTACAGACCTTCCCAGAGGACAAGATCCGTGACTTCGAAGCCTTATCATCGGCCCTGGAGCTTCGCTTTGGCGAAGTATGCCAAAAAGAAATAAGCCAACTCCAGCTGAAATCCCGACTCCAGAGGACTGGAGAGACTTTGCAAGTTTTTGCAGCAGACGTTGAGAGGCTTTCCCATCTCGCCTTCTCGGACTGTCCAACGGGTGTTCGCGATAACCTGGCCCTGAACTACTTTATAGACGGAGTGCGAAGTCCGGAAATTCAGACGGCTCTCCGGATGGCGGACATCAAAGATCTTAAATCCGGTCTGGTTTACGCAATGAAGTTCGAGGCTGCACAAAAAACGTCCCGCAAGGATCGCCATTCAATCAGGGGCGTGGAAGCGAGTGCTCCGGATTCGCACTCAACTTGTCTCTCGGAAATTAAGCGACAAATCAACGAGATCTCGGGGACCCTGAAGAAGATTACGGCTCGTAAAGACCAAAGTAGACAACCACTGAAGTGCTGGAAATGTGGCGGTGAGGGCCACGTACGAAAGAACTGCGAAGCTCGCCAAGAAAAGAAGAAGTCTCCCAAAGTTTTCCAGATTTCCCCAAGAAGTGGCGGCTGCAACGGACTCTTCATTTACGCTTATGTGAATGGGTTTCCCTGCGAAATGATTGTGGACACAGGAGCCAACGTTACCATTATTAAGACTGATGTAGCTCGTCAATTTGGACTCAAGATCTTATGGACGCCGCCCTGCGTTACTCTCCAAACTGTGACAGGTGACAAAATCGAAATCGAAGGAAAAGTGAACTTAGAAATAATGTTCGGAAGCGCCACTTACCATCACACGGCATTCGTCGCTGACATTACAGATCCCTTCATTCTCGGACTGGACTTTTTGAGAAAATTTGATTTTTCTATTGACTGTAGAAATAATGAGCTGCACTCGATGAGGGAAGACATAGTAATTTTCAATACCGAAAATAACTTAAAATCCGCTCATCAAATAATAGCCCAAACTGATTCATTGATTCCCTCTAGATCAGAAGTACTAATACCTGGCTCCATCAAAGAAAACAACAGCTTTAAATTCGGACTAATTGAATATCCTAACCAGAGTAATAGCCCAAAAGGAGTACTAGTGGCATCTACGCTTGTGGACCTTTCAAGGAATGCAGTTCCTGTGAGAGTCGCCAATGTGAGTGAAAGACCGAGGAATATTAAGAAAGGAGAAGTGTTGGCAACTTGTACTCCCGTAAACTGCATCATCAGAAGAATTGATTCCTCCGAGACTGTGTCTTCCGAGTCCTTGACTTCGAAATTAATTGGGAGTGCACCATTATCGACGGATCAAAGATACGCTGCGGAAAAATTGGTGGACAACTTCAAGCAGGTGTTTTCATCTACATCCGAGGATGTTGGTCGCACGAGTTTAACGCAGCATAGGATCGACACTGGAGATCATCCCCCTATCAAGCAGCATCCAAGACGACTACCGTTCGCCAAGAAGGAAGAGGTTGAGATCCTCTTGAAAGAGATGCAGGAGAATGACGTCATCGAACCCTCATCCAGTCCTTGGGCATCCCCTATCGTCTTGGTCCGAAAGAAAGACGGCTCCACCAGATTTTGTGTTGATTACCGACGCCTGAATGACATCACCAAGAAGGACAGTTACCCTCTTCCACGGATCGATGACACTCTGGACACCCTTTCCGGACACAAGTGGTTTTCGACCCTGGATTTAAAGAGCGGCTACTGGCAGGTGGAGATACACCCCGACGACCGAGAGAAGACGGCGTTTACAACCGGACAAGGCTTGTGGCAGTTTAAAGTGATGCCGTTCGGCCTCTGCAATGCACCAGCCACGTTCGAGCGTCTTATGGAGTCAGTGTTACGAGGACTTTCTTATGAATCCTGTCTTGTCTACTTGGACGACATCATCATCATAGGACGCAGTTTTGAGGAACATTTGGATAATCTTAGGAAGGTGCTGCAAAAGCTTAAGGAAGCCAACCTGAAGTTAAGCCCGTCCAAATGTAATTTGTTCCGCCGTGAGGTGAACTACCTTGGTCACATTATCTCTTCCGAAGGTGTACGAACAGATCCAGATAAGGTATCTGCAGTCAAGAATTGGAGCCGCCCCGAAAATGTCCATCAGCTGCGAAGTTTCCTGGGGCTCTGCACGTACTACAGGAAGTTTGTGAAGGGTTTTTCCAACATTGCACGACCTTTGCATAAGCTGACGGAGAGCAAACAAAAATTTGAATGGTCCAAAGAATGCGAGGATGCATTTCTACAGCTGAAGGAGGCTTTAACATCAACGCCTATTCTCTCTTATCCTCAGCCTGAAAAATCCTTCATACTTAACACTGATGCGAGCCACGAGAGCGTTGGAGCTGTTTTATCTCAAGAAATAGACGGTAACGAACATGTCATCGCTTACTGGAGCAAATGCTTATCCAAGTCGGAGCGAAATTATTGTGTCACGAGAAAGGAATTGCTCGCCATAGTTAAAGCTGTAGAACATTTCCATCATTACCTCTACGGCCGTAAATTCCTGCTCCGAACCGATCATGCCTCTTTAACTTGGCTTTTGAATTTCAAGAATCCAGAGGGCCAGGTAGCCAGGTGGATACAGCGGCTCCAGGAATATGACATCGAGATTAAACACCGAAAAGGTTTGTCACACGGGAATGCTGACGCATTATCAAGAAGACCTTGTTCCGAGAACTGCCATTATTGCTCCCGAATAGAGAAACAGTACGGGACGACAATCCCTACTGCCTGTCAAGTTACTGCTACTTCATCATCTTCAGATCCTGATCCATGGAGTGACGACCAAGTAAGAAAAGATCAGCTTGAAGACCCAGACCTAAAGCCTATCATAGAGTTAATGGAAAAAGACAGTCGGCGACCTAGTTGGCAAGACATTTCTATCTACAGTCCTGCAACGAAAAGATACTGGGCTCTATGGAACTCTCTCCAGCTGCGAAATGGCGTCCTGTATCGGAAATGGGAATCTGACGATGGTAAAGCATTCAAATGGCAGTTACTCCTTCCCAGATCAAGAATTCCAGACGTTCTAAAGGAGTTGCACAGTAGTCCTACTGGAGGACATTTTGGTGTGTTGAAAACCCTCTGCAAGGTTCGAGAACGCTTCTTCTGGAGCAAGGCGAAGGATGACGTAGAGAAGTGGTGTCATTCTTGTGACGCCTGTGCTGCCCGTAAAGGACCGAAGAGAAGAAGCCGCGGGAAGCTACATCTTTACAACGTAGGAGCTCCTTTCGAACGAATCGGGATCGACATTCTTGGTCCTCTGCCGAAAACTACTGATGGGAACAAATACATCCTCGTTTCCATTGACTATTTCACCAAATGGCCCGAAGCATATTCCATTCCAGATCAAGAAGCTACCACTGTAGCAGAGACTCTAGTCCAGCATTGGATCTCGAGATATGGGACACCTTTGCAGATCCATTCTGACCAGGGAAGGAACTTCATCTCTGCTGTGTTTAAGGGCCTATGTGATATCCTCAAAATTGAGAAAACTCGAACGACACCACTACACCCACAATCGGACGGCATGGTGGAGAGATTCAACAGGACAATCCTTAATAATCTCTCGCTTATGGTCTCCAAAAATCAACAGGATTGGGACAAGAAACTTCCTCTGTTCCTGCTGGCCTACCGCAGTGCTGTCCACGAGACCACCGGATATTCCCCATCACAGATGCTCTTCGGCCGAGAGCTTCGGCTGCCTTGTGATCTCGTCTTCGGTCTCCCTCCAGATGCGCCTTCATCGCCTGAGGAGTACGTCCAGGATCTCCAGGCCCGGTTGGAAGACGTTCATCACTTCGCACGGGAGCGAATCAACATCGCGACGGAGAAAATGAAGACCCGATACGACACAAGGTCCACTGGCCATGACTTTCAAGAAGGTGACAAGGTGTGGCTATGGAATCCCATCCGACGTAAAGGTCTGTCACCCAAATTGCAGTCGCATTGGGATGGACCCTACACAGTCCTTCACCGGCTGAACGACGTCGTAGTGAGGATCCAGAAGTCATCACATTCAAAACCTAGGGTTGTACACTATGATCGGCTAGCCCCATACTATGGCCATAGTTCGTAAAATAAATCTAAAGCTACCATGGTAACTTGCTTGTAAATTTTGTAAATAACTTTTGCCTTTAATTGTTTGTAATATGACTTTATCAGTGTTAGTGTTTCTTTCATGTTCTCATTGTTATTGTTTATCATGTTTATGATTGGTTATCACGTAATGTGTGCATCTGTAAATTCTTCCTTGCTTCCTTTCTGGGGATTGTACTGCCCGGGACGTGCAGTCCTTGGGAAGGGGGCAATGTTACAAATCTTGTAAATAGTTGTTGTTTTTCCTGCCTTGCATCATTTTCATTAGTTTTGGTTTTATCTGACGTCATGTTGCAAAAGTATCTGAAGATATCACCTTTATCACTAGTATACCGGCCCTGTAACACTTTGTAGTTTTTACACTTGCCCTAACTTTAATAAGCGTGAAGACATTTTCGCGTGGTTTTTTTCTTATCGCTAGAATTTGTGAATGGATTACGTAATGTTAGGAATGAAACAAAATATTCCAGGTTTTTCTCGAATATTGTGGACATTTCTTTCCGTGTATAAATAGCTGGCCTTGAACACAAGTCAGTTAGTTCTTTTCAGATTTTGATTTCTGAGAGTGCTCGTTTTTATTCGCTTTGGGCGAATGCTGTTTTGCTTTTGTAATTGCTTAATTACTGTTCACGTTGGATACGTGGTGCTGAGTTACTGTTGAGAGTACAGTGTACTGTTTTGCTACCTAATTACTGGATGTTTAGCAATTGTTTCCCGCTTTATTGTAAATAGTGTATATACTTGTAAATAAATTTATAGTTACTTCCTCAAGATTGGACTGCTCATTTGAAGAAAGTTGAAGGTGCTACGGACTCGTTACAATATAATTATCTTAAAATTTTTTTAAACTTATTTCAATTACATTTTTTGTAATAAACATAATAATGCACATAGAACCGAGGTACACCACCGGTGGTATACCTTGGGTTTTGGTATGGTGTACCTTGGACCAATGATTAACAGGTAAAGAAAACATGATTTTCAGTAAGAACATCCCTATTTATCAATCAGTATCAATCAGTAAACCACACATAAATTTAGAAATACGTTTTTAATTTGTTTCAAAGATAAATAAAAATTTAGATCTTATTATCTTGTCACGTTTCCCTTTTTAAAAAATACCAAGATGCTCTATCTCCTGAAAACCATACTAGAGAGATTTTTTTAAGCTGCACTCATTTACAACCAAGATTGTAATTGGATAAGTCTACTCCAAATGTTAACTTCTCGAGCTACCTTTCTGATTTACTAGATAGTATTGGGTGTGGTAGCTTGAATATATCCTTTTTTTCAGCTTCATAAATGGTAGGATCTTCTCTTGTAAACTTCTCACAGTTTGGATCTTTTTTTTTTTACAAATTTAACTGCATATTCATCATTAGCAAAAGAAATAATCTCTGCAAGAAAATATTTGATAGCTTTTTGCCAGCAAATTCCATCAAAACAAAATCGCCAATCTAAATATTAATGTTATCTGCTTCTTCTAGCTCATTAAAATCTTCCTCTGAATTATTGGATTCCTCATAAAAATCTTCAATATTCTCAAGTTCAGACTCTGAAGAATAATATAGTTATCTCTTAGCAGACTTGGTAGGGGTTTTTACTGTCTCAGTTTGCTTTACTTGTTTCATTGCCCCCTTTTAGCCTTTTCTATTTCAAGACGCTCTTTCCGGGATGTATCGGTCAAAATACAAGACGTTCTTTTAGGTCTTCCCCCTATGGAGTCATTTTTTCGGTAGTGCATTTGGATGTGGCCTTATTTATTCAGGAGAGTCACAATGCTTGGCAAAGAAGTACTAGCTTCAAATGTTGACACACAAGTAAAATCATTTTCTTCTTGCTTTTGCACTGAGCAATCATTGACATTTGATGGGAGGAAATCAAAATCTTCAAAAAATATTTTCATTCACCGTTATTTAAACCGTCCAAGGACTGCAGTCCTTGGATGGAATAACCGAGTTAGCGTTGTATTGCACATAAAAATGTAGTTAAGAATTCATCATTAGCTTTAACATAAATTATCATGATTATGCAGTTGCAAAACTGCATATTAAGTTTATAATTTAAGTTAAAATTTTTAGTTTTGGAAGGAAGCATTTCACTTGAATTTTAAATGGCATTTCAAAAAACTAAAGAACATGAAATTTTAGGAGTTGTAATTGTTATGCACTGCAGGAGTGTGTACCTTGGACCAGTCCAAGGTACACCACTTGTATTGGGTTCGAGGTACACCACTTGGTTATAAAAAACAAAGTAGCTGACCATTGTGTTACAGTTAGGATTAACTTTGTTTCAAGCACACGGTGTTATAGCTAGAACATGACTGTATAGTGCATGACTCTCATTTCATAATAAACAATATATGTTTTAGAATAAAAATACTCAAAAGTAACCGGAAATACTTACTTTTGAATGGTGGATTTTTTTTTATAATAATGTTACAAATCCTGTAAATAGTTGTTGTTTTTCCTGACTTGCATCATTTTCATTAGTTTTGGTTTTATCTGACGTCATGTTGCAAAAGTATCTGAAGATATCACTTTTATCACTTGTATACCGGTCCTGTAACGTTTTGTAGTTTTTACACTTGCCCTGCATTTAATAAGCGTGAAGACATTTTTCGCTGGGAGTGTTTTCTTTTTTTTTCTTTTCCTTTTTATCGCTAGAACTTTCTCAATGGAATTGTTCAAGTTATGAATGATTTGGAATACTCCGGATTTTGCTGGAACATTATCGAAACTACGTTTCGAGTATAAATAGCTGGCCTTGAACAGTCAGTCAGTTGTTTTCAGATTTGATCTGGTGACTCGTTTTCGTTCGCTTGGCGAATGGTTGTTTTGCTTTTGTAATTGCTTAATTACTGTTCACGTTTGATACGTGGTGCTGAGTTACTGTTGAGAGTACAGTGTACTGTTTTGCTACCTAATTGCTGGATGTTTAGCAATTGTTTCCTGCTCATATTGTAAATAGTGTAAATACTTGTAAATAAATTTATAGTTACTTCCTCAAGATTGGAATGCTCATTTGAA
>JAXGGA010001874.1:0-137485 GCA_038373865.1 Uloborus plumipes
ATCCTGCCTCTTCTCTTGACGGTATTAAATATAACCAAAAATGTTTTTAAAACATTAATTTCGGGAGAGAGTTCTTGCTAACGTTACCAAAAATGGTCTAAAGTAACGATGGCTTAAAGCTTCATTTTTGAAAATTTTCGGAGGGAAATCCCTAACCACTTTTTGTCTCTTAACGTCTCCAAAGAGAACGCGAAATTGCGCATCTATATATCGAAAATCTTTCAGGGGAGGGTCTTTGAACTTTTACTTCTCAAAGTTAACTTAAATGAGACTTCAGTTCAAAAAAAAAAAAAAAACTCATCTTCTTTTCTTTTACTCTATCATGAAGAAATATATCCTGAGTTGTGCTTCAGTATCAAAATATTTCAGGAGAGATGCCCCGAGTCTTCTCAATTCCTTAAACGCCACTAAAGATGGCCTGAAATTGCGTGTTTAGAATTTAAGTTTCAGTAAGTTTCCCAGAGGAGTCTTGATCCTCCAACGTCATCAAAGGTAGCATAAATAATTTCAATTTTGAAAAAAGTTTCGGAGGGAATCTAAAATGTCGCAATTTTCTATCTTTTCCAAAAATTACAATATTTTAATTCAATTTGAAAATGTCTACCTGTCTTACAGTAATAGCGAAAGAAAAAAAAAAGGGGGGGGGGGGCTAAGCTTGATTATATGGGCCCTCTCCGAAATAAAAACCTATGTACGCCACTGTAAAGCCACGATATCTGTAATTGTGCAAACTGGGGCTTTTTATTCTTTAAGAGATCTGGGGAAAACTCCTAAATCCTTTCTTCTTTCTAAATCCCCTATGACCCCAAAGATAATCAGAAATAGCCATTTTAAAGCAACAACTTTACAATATTTTTGGAAGAGAGCACCAGAACACCTTTGCTATATTTTTAGAGGCTAGTTTCGAGATATTTTTCGATAAAAGTCTCTTTACCTTTACATGTTTAAAGACAGCCTAAAAGTTTCTTTCAAGGCTCTAGCTACAAAGAATGTCCTGAGGGAGAGCCATTTAGCCTCTTCCTAAGTCACCCAAAGAGAGTCTAAATAAAGTTTCCATCTTTTAAATTTCTTTTCGTTTTTTTTTTTTTTTTTTTTTTTTTTTTTTTTTTTTTCCCCGCACTTGTAAGCCCCAGTCGCTGCTACTGTTCTTCATATCTTTAAAAACATAAATTTCCAGCTAATGTCTCATTCTTTATGGAACATTTCTGAAAATATTGCTCTTATCGAAGGCTAAAATTCTCACAAAGGTGAGCAATGTCAAAAGTCCCTCCCCCCCCCTCCAATTTTTTAAAGATTAAAAAAATGAAAATCTCAACCTGGAAAACTCTTACCGAACTTCTTGGAAGCATATTACAAGACAGGCAAAAACATTATAAAGGCTTTAAAACAGGGATGGTATGTTTATTTTTTTTAGTAATTAAAATTAGATTTTTCAAATTTTTTAATTGATTTTCGATATTTCAGATATAATTGTGTTATATCTATAAAAAATACATGATATCTTAAACAATACGAAAAATAGTAATTGAAGCTGAAGTTGCAAATATAACATGTTTTATATTTAAAACAAAAAATTCAAAACTGCAAATTTAACTAAACTTTTTTAATGATTTAAGTCACTGATAATTTGAATCACTGGATTTAAATCGTAATTTAGATCAAAAATTTATTTAACGAGCTCTGCTGTAAAATTTCAAAAAAAGAAGTGTCTCTTTCATATTTAACGGCAACAAAAGCTAAAAGGCAAAATATGTCAGAACTTCATCATTCCTGGAGGGGAAAAAAGATGGGGTGTTTATTTCTATGTAAAATTTCCATCCCGAAAGAGAATGCTTTCACAAATACATTTCCGTACACAAGGAAACCTAATGCCTACAAGTAAAACCTCGAATGTTTTGAATCGCATAATAAACAATATTCCTTTCCTTCTTCAGAAATGAAAATAAATTAAGCTCATAATCAACAATATTTACATGTAATACAAGATCAGAAAACTGGAAGAAATCCTTGTGGTTTATGTGTCCTTCTACGGCCGGTCCATAAATTTCTCCTCCGCGCGTTTAGAATGACGCAAAAATGCACCATTTGCAAGATCTCCCCCGCGCATGCTTCGAAAAAAAGTTTGTCAAGCGTGCCAAATACGCATAGATCACGATAACGAACCGTACGCGACATATTTATAACTCACTGTGTCACCAAGCGCGAAATTGGAATTTAAGGTTTGCTGTTTCGTTATAGTTTCTTCTAACTCTCTGAAGCTAAAACTACATCCTGCGCCATTTTGCTTAAATGATATTAAGACATTTTTCTTGGCTTTTCCGCGTTTGTTTTTAGATATAAACGCAATGCGCTGGGAGTTCTGAGTTTTTCTAGCAACGCTGTCTGCTATTGACAGGCGATTCATCATGCTTTTTGTAAAAGATAAAAAATAAAAAAAGTTGTTGATGGTGCGTTGCTCAGTCAACCATGTGATATTCCACATATTTTTTCCCACCACGTTCCATGATAGTTTATTCCCTCTTTCTTTTTCCTTCTCCTCTTCTCATTCCCCAGACCCCTTTTCGGTTTTTCAATTCAGTCAACACTTTAGCTCATTTTAACTTTTGGTTCGCAGCCCCTCTAGATTTTCGTGCTTGGAAAGGGAAACGGGAAGTTAAATCAATTGGATGTTTAAATTTCTTTGTTCATAAAACTTTTCCGCTTCCATAAATAGAGAGGAAATTCGTTCTTGTGATATCTTTCTAAAGAGTAACATTCGCTTAAATGTGTCTGATTATATTGTGTATGACAAATTTCGGTTTGTCTTTAAATGATCTGTTTCCGACCAATCTTTTGTAAACTCTGCTTAACAAAAGTCGATTTTTTCTTTTTTGTTTCATTTGGAGAAGAACAATTTCATATCGCATAAAGAATAAACAATTCTAGGAAGATATTGTGATGCATAGGTGATTTTGGGGGAAAATTTTTAATTTTCTCAAATGAAACACTCCATCCTTCACCAATCATCATCGATAAACATTCTTCAAGAAGGTTCTGATTACTTTAAAGTTTTAAAAGTCATTTATTTTTAAGTTTTATACATTTAAAATGTTCGAAATGATCAAACAATGTATACAACTAATATCGTAGTTTAAAAAAAACAAGTAATCATTGAAAACTCTATTCAATTCCACTCAAAGAAAACTCTACTCAAAATTTCACGGATATCAATTTACGGGCTACCCTATGTTCAGAACTATCAAATTATGCGTATTAATTTTTAAAAAAATAAGAATGTTTGACAAAATTAACAGCCTGTAAAGACTGGAATTACCTTATAACTTATAATAAAAAAGTCACTATTCTTCCTCACCAATATTTGAAGTTCAAATAGAGACATCACTGCAATTCTCTTCATGTGGGTAGCATCAAAGGCCTTTTTTTCAGCTATGAGTAGAAAAATAATTGTAATAATAACTCGGAATAACATATCCTTTTTATGAAACTCAAGAAAAATGAAAAAAGTTTCTAAAAAAAGAAAAAGATCAGATACCTTGTTAAAAATACGTTCTTGATTTTAAAAAAAAATATTATTATAACTTTAACTAAATGAAAGAGAGGCGACATTATAGAATAATATAGAATTAAATTTTCGACACTGTTACTTCCAAAAGTAGGCTCCCCCTGCTCTGGAAGAACTTCTTGTAAAATATGTATCAATCATCAAAAACCGTTTTTATTTAATAACACTCTTTCTTGTACTGAATTATGCCTCGAAATAGTTCCAGAAGTTAATTCATTTGTAAAGAGCACCCCCTCCTCCTCCAAGTATTTTAACATACGTTATTGATTTAAATTACTCGCACGACCATCACTTGAGAGCAACATTGATAAGAATCTTTCCTTAAAGATTAGTTACCACTGTCTCAGAAAAATAAACCCCTCATAAATATTGTAATGATTCTCTCTAAATAAATAGTGCATTTTCAGTTGAGTGACATTAAGAGTTTCGACCGTAGAGTAGACCACCCACAAAGCTGCAACACTTTTGTCTCAAGGGCTATCGACCGGCGGTAATGTGCAGTGGTATGCTTTATCATTATCGTGTTCTAGGTTGGCAGACTGCCACGTTAAAGAACACAGTCAAATATTTTCATTCGTGGTTAACCCGGCAGAAAGCATGAAGACAGAACCTCAATGCAAATGTTACACGCTTGTCATGTTGAATGATTTCAATGCTTTTCAGCTTGGGATGGGTCTTTTGTTCAGCTAGAGTTGTTAACTTTTCACTGTTCTGTACGTTGAAAAGCAGAAGTTGCTTAAGATTTTCAGACAGTTATTTCGAAGAAATTCTGGTCCTAATTATGAATCACTGATGCGAGAGAATTTTCCAGGAAATCACGCATGACATTTTTTTTTCATATCCCTGTTTTATATTTTTTCGGTCTCTTCATATTCCTTTTCTACTGCATGAGCCTAATCAGACATACGCACTGTTTGCGAAAAGTTACATTATGGGGTTTTTGTTTGTCAATATACGAAAGCTTTGGCAACATTTAATAGTTATAATATCAGACATATGTATGTAAATGTTACTCAATGTAAATCTTACTTATATAATTTCAAATAAAAGTATTTTTTATAACTTTAAGCTCGTCATTGAAACATCATAGTTTCTTCCACCTATAAATAGGAATGAGTAAATGCTAATGTAAACTTTAAGAAGTATACAAAATATAAATACGTCAAGATTTAAAAATCCGGTTTTTTTTTCGCTCCTAAATTTACGAAGAAGAAAATGAAACTAATTTTTATAATTCGGTTATTATTGTGCCTTAAAAGTGCACTAAAAATCATAATAATAATAATAATAATTGTTATTATTATTATTTCATTAATTTAATTTTGTTCTCTTTTATTTATTCCTTTATTTTTACTTATTTATTTTTTTCAATTTCAAGCAAAATTTTCCCACAATTTTCCTTTTGAGGGAAAAATTTCTCTCACGCTTTTAATAAATATTCTACCGATTGAGATGTCTGATTTTTTCGCGCAAAATTATCCTTGTTCGAACGTTTTATGATGATCAGAACATTCGTAATTAACGTTTAGTAACAAAATCAAGATTCAATGATTTTTTCCCCCTTTAAACCGGTTTTTTTTTTCGTACTCATTTTTATGTTTTTCCTTCTTATTATTTTTTTCTTTTTTTGTGGGAAAGGGTTGTCAATTTGAGGTTCTGACTTGTGATTTTTCACTTCACTATTTCTCTTTTTCCTCTGATATATATTTTTGACCACTGGTTCCGATTTTCTTTTATGGCCATTTCACTCATCCGCTCGCATTTTATCCATTCATGCTTACACAGGTAGCACAAAAAACGTTTAAACGTTTTATAAACGTTTTTAATCCGTTGTCACCACGTTAATAACCATTTTTCAACCTTTAAAAAACGAAGTGTGCTACTTGGGTGGCTTGCCCTGAATAACGTACCCCTCTATTGATACGAAAGAAAAAAAGAAGAAAAAAAAATACATAGACTGATCACATAACCACTGCTTCATTACATAAATCAATTTACATTTTAGTTATGACAAATTGACGTCAAACCATATCTTATCATAAAAGTTCATTGGTAATAAACAAAAGTTCGTGATCATATCATTGGTGCATCTGCATATGTAAAAAATAAATAGGGATACAATAAAATGCTTTTAAATTGAGTTACATAATATGAACAAATAGTGTTGTCATCAGATATGTGTATATTATTTTTCAAAGACAATTAATAATAATAACAATAATGAAGGAAGAGCATCAATGTGGAAGCGAGATGGCCATAGATGAATAATGGCTCATTCTTGAATAGGAAATCGATGAGAGGTGAGACTCTTTGTCGGCGAAGAGGTACTTTAGAGAGGCATCCCCCCCCCCCCCAATGGCCCACCCACGTGAGGAGCTAAGGGGCTTAAGCCCCTCCCAGAAGTATCAAGATGAATTCTTTGATTGAACCAAACTCCTTGAAATGCGTTTTTTGGATTTGATTTTTGGAAATTATCCAAGACGTAGCCACCAAATTTTTCAAGACATAGCCTTTTTAATTTCTCTGAAAACGGCTGCAGTTTTTTCTTTAGGACTTCAAATTCGAAAAATTTCCGAAGAAGGGCCACTTAGCCCCTCCCAGGAAACTCCTGGGTGCACCACTTCATCCTCCCCCCCCCCCCCAGAAACCATGATTAAAATGTTAAAATACATATTGCCAATATTAATACTGTAATTTAGCCATGAAATAGCCTCTTCTACTCCCAGAAGGTAACATCTGGCTCTCTGGCTGGGCTAGTGGATAACCAATTATTCAGTAAACAAAAGCAAATGCTCCTCAGCTTCTTTTATTCAAAAAAAAAAAACATTTATTTTCATAAAACTGCTAAAACTGAAATAAATACCCAATACATACTCAGAAGATCACCGAAGTTACTTTCTCTACAGTCAAATCAATAAACGACAATCGCAACACGGACACCTACCTTTTCACCATCTTACCATCTTTTCAGAAAACTCTCTTCTCCACATCTTCCCAACACTTTTCCAAATCAGCCGCTCCGCATCAATCCATAAACCCTCTCATCCCACCCCCGGACGCTGATTTCGAAAACACAATCAATGGTTTCCGCCACCTGTTGAGGAAGACAGATAGATAGACGGCTGACAAAAGATAATAAAGGAGCTCCCGCAATCCAGTGCTGAATATTGGAGTGAAGCAGCCAATAGGGTGATATATAAAGTGGAACGTACGTTGCGTCTTCCATTAGCTGGCGCGACAGAAGCCTCTGATCGATCCAGCTCGGTAAACAATCACTTCAGTCGTTTTCGTCTAATGAAACAAGTTAATTTATGATGCGTTGACCCGCCTAATGAAAATTCAATAGGCTGTTGCTTTCTTTTAATGTTTGTTGATTCCATCCCAAGGGTCAGTCGCGTGGCTTTCTTAATTATTCAGATTTGACACACACGCGTCTTATCGCGGAGACGGATTCTCTATGTATTAAGAGGTAATAAATTACTGCACCTCTTTTGCATTCGAATTCCAGGTTTTTTAAGGTTTTTTTTTTTTTTTAATGTGGTAGATAAAATTATGGTTTCTACTTTTTTCTTTTTCTTTCTTTTTTTTTTCAAGTTTTAGCTTAATCTATTTCTGCCTTTTGAATTCTTGAATCGAATTCCTAGAAACACAAGGCTGATCGATTCCGCCATTTTTGTTTCCCGCAGTAAATCAATGTTCTTCAAAGTTGTAACTCTGAATTGTAAAACGATATCCTTAGGGCTACTTGCAGCTTGCACTGAAATGCTTTCACGTTTTAGCTTTTTTCAGCTATTTTTAAAGGCTAAAGATTGATAATAGAAATGATGTGATAGACTATATTCCACTGAAAACTTTTCACAGTCACAATGTGAAGGGCGTTTGGATTATGACATGGTTCATATTAAAGACTGGCAATATTTTTTTCGGGGGGGGGGGTAATTTTAGAGGGCTTTTGAATTTATTTTATGGGGTCTTGTTCTTGGTAATGCTTTATAGCATTTGGGGAGCTATGACGCCGCGCCGTCTGTGACAGCGGGCGCCCCTGACATTTGGATCAGCAAATGGATATCAATATTTCAGGTAGATTTAGCTGAGGCTACTTGAAATTGATTTTTAGTAGCCATTCACTAAATTTTAAATAATTTTACTTATTATTATTTCCAGTACAAAATACCTGCTGACAAAATATTGAGGAATAAATGGAGAAAATATTGAGGAATGAAAGAATCACAAAAATAAAGATATATTCAATATGAAATCAGGCATTTTGAACCTGCTATGCTATTTATGGAATTTTCAAAAAGAATTGACAGAGCCAACAGAGTCAGTCGAAAACAGGCTTAAAATTCCATCATGATCTTTCACCATAGGAAAAAAATAACTATTCCATTCAGCTCCCACGAACCATTTCACTGGAGTTTATTTAGACAAATGGGCAGAACCGGTTTATAGAGCAGCTTTTTGTGGAGGGAGAAGAGAAATTCGGGGGGTGGGAACGCGAAGACTGTCAAGTGGACAGTGGTCGCTTTGTGCCCTCGAGTGACAAAGTGGACAGTGGGCACAATGCGTCGTGTCCCGCCTCGAATCTCCCACCTTTCATTCTTTCTTCCCCTCCTGCTTCTGGTTTCCATACCTATTTTATGTTTCGTTCCAACACCTGCTCACAAGCAATAGAAGTAAATACTGGAAAAAGGGAAGTAGATATAATGAAAAAAGGAGCCAGGCCAGACTAAAAGGAAACTACAATGTTTGGGAAATCTTGTTAAAGCTTTCGATTGCTCTAAGCGTCAGTTTTTCTTCCCATCTTTTGTTCGATTTTCTTGTACTAATTTAAAGGTCGTTAAGGAAAGCATTGATTCTTAGTTTGTTTTACGGCCAAGACGCATTCCGAGTCGCTTAATGCTCGTCTCCTAATTTTAGAGGCCAAACTCAAACATTACTTATTTTTGCATTTCATTATTTTTTTGTACACTGCTAAAAGTTAAATTGTCAAATTCAAAATAATTTAGCAATTTCCTTGGACTCTTGAGCTGTAGAAGTATTGTTGAGAGACAAAATTGTTGAGTTGAAAAAGTTAGTTAAAACACTCGGAAAAATTGCATTGCTTTAGCTAAATTATTTAAAAAGTTATGAGTGACTTTAGGGCATGCATGCTATGTGTTCTAATGGAAAAGCAAAACTTTAAAGTACTTTTTCTCGATGATCAGTTTTTTGTGTTTCTGTGTTACTGGAAATGCTAAGGATTTTTTTCTATTAAAGATACAACTTCAAAGCAATATTTTTTGCACTCAGGATAATATATTTAACAAAACTGTTCGAAAAAGAAAATGTTCTAAGAATTTTTTACATAAAAGGGCACAAAATATTTTCAAATCAATACATAAGAAAATTAATGCACAGATTTTTGGAGGTATTTCTTGTGATCATTTAGAAAAAAGAAATTTTGAAATTAGTGCACAAACAAAAAAGCCTTAGGGTTTTTAAAAAATCTAATTTTCTTAAATTTTAACAAATTTTCAGAAAAAGTGGGCAAGATTTTCAATGTTTGAAAATAAATTAGTGATTGTTAATTAAGTGCAGAAAGAAAGATTTCAAAGAATTACATTTTTCACGTAAATTTAAGAAAATTGTTAGAAAGGTACTGTAACCCCTTAATAACGAAAAGATCACCGACGACGTTGATTTCTCTTGGTCATTTTTCGAGGTCCGGACAAAAGGTTCAAAACCACGAATAGAAAATCCACTTCCAAAAGGTTTAACGAACAGCTGACAGGAGATCCGACGGACGAAAGATCTACTGGCAGAAGGTACAGGTTTTTTTTTTTTTTTTTTTTTTGTTTTGGACATCTGGGATATAAGGTTCAGTTTTCTGAACAGGATGGATACCAGGTCCGAAATTTAAGTTTATTCTTTGTCTCAATCTAATTTTGTTTAATATTTATCATTTTCCCGTTCTTTGAGTAGCGCAGCACCGTTATGCAGCTTGTTAACAAAAATTAGCATTGGATCACCGCGAATGCATTGAACTCGACGATCTGCCTGATTGAGTATCTACCATTTTTCTTGGGCCGCCTGTGTGTGTAGGGGGGGGGGAGGAGTATAGCAATTTGCGGTTCCTTGAAGATCGTTATAACTAACGGGATTTAATTGAGTTAGAAGTACTTTTTTGTACTGCAGGATTCTATTGAAAATAAAATTCAAAACGAGTTTTAAAATGAAAAAACAACTAACCGACTTTTTTTGTGAAAATTTAAGTACATATGAATCAATATTGTCATTAAATGTTTTTTAAGTACTGAATGGTATCGGTTTTAGCTATAATTTAAGCGTATATGTCAGTGTTATTGATATTGTATACAAAAGCATCCATTTTTACCAATTATTTGGCTTGTCCGTAGTATTCGCTTATCCGCGATCACCGTGTCACTCTATTCCGCTGATAAATCAGAACTAGAAGTTTGCTGTAGTTGTAAGTTTGTAAGTTCACAACATCAGGACTGCAGTACTTTTAGGAAATGAATATCGTTGGCAAAACTTCTATTCCACATTCAAAAAATATTTACATTTCGGGCTCCATTTCCGAGGAAACTTCGATTTGCACGCCGAAGTGTTACACAATTCCACACTTTACACGCAACACACAAAAAACCTTCATTTTCAGTCCAACAAACCTAGAAAATCGCTGCCTGCCAAGAGAAGATTCCTGGTCCTAGAAATCTCTTTTATGCTCCGGGGGGACACGATCACAAAAGAAGGGATTTCGCGGATTCTTTGATCCCCGGTATGGAATAGGAAACCCTTACCGCGTTCTTCTTCCACTCTGGTTCCATATGTCACCTAAGGTGGGCACATGGTTCAAAATTTCTCCCATTGTTTCCCGTCCAGAGATATTGGAAGATTTCCTAGACAAGAATGAGGGAGATAAGGTTTCTTTTTCTTTGTCTCAGTGGGAAGTGGAGAAATAGGATTCCTTATTTTTCACGAAACAAATTCTGCGCCTCACGGAAATAATTTTATTCATTCATGCAGATAAGGTTCAGGGCTGGAGATGCATGCTTTCGGATCCGGTTCTGTCATAAAGTATTTTTGGAGAGTATTTTTGGAAAGATTTTCTACAAAAATACAAAGATATTACACTCGTACCTAAAAATTATACGCAATAAAATAAGTGTTGTTGTTTCTGAAACCACTCGGGTACCCGAGCCCGATTAGACACATCTACCGGATTTGAGGCGGAATACGAACGGCTTCCGTTTTTACGAGCACCATGAAGATGGAAGTCCGATTTAGATCAATACACATGACATAAGAACCGTTTATTCTGCAGAGGCAGCCATTCACAACACAGTCATTCACACAGAGGAAGAACAAGGAGAGGAGAGAGTGAAAGTACATCCATGTCTGAGTCGGGATTCGAACCCGGGGCCACCGCATCACGGTCAGATTACCTCTGACCACTAGACAAGGTTAGACAAGGTGGCCGGCAATACAGTAAGGGCCCTGCTCCACATCAGCGAAAAACGCAACCGAAACCGAAGACAGAAACCGAAATTCCGGGTACTTTCCGTAGGAACATTATTAATCCATTTTATGTTTCTGCTTTATTTTTCTGCTTTACGTCAATGTGGAGCAGGGCCCTAAGTAAATCACATTTCAAATCACGGGTGAAAATTGTGAGAAGAAAAAAAAATCCATGCTGTTCATTTCTATGGATTTTGGAAAGAATTGAATCAATCACCTTTGAACTAAGAGGTGTAATGTAAACGTCAAAATTTAAATAAAGTGAAAGAAGATACTAGTAAAAATGTTAGAACAAACTCTCGTCTGTGTAGGTGCAAGAGGTAGGTATAGCACTAATGGCCCTAGTAGATGCTATAGTACGGTTTATAAATACAGAATAATTTAGAAAACCTTTTTAATGAAAGTCTGCCCAATGTTTGAACTTGGTATGCGTTATATTTAAAAGTATTTTGAGTCACTTGTGCGAATAGAACTATTTCAATGTGTCCTAACCTTACTTGTTCGGCAAAATTTTAATGGCGCAATTTTAAGTGGATTAATTTTCAGTATTAAAAAAAAAAAAAAAAAAAAATAACGTAACATCTTTAAGCTGCATTGCGTCATGACTTTTTCCAGAAACTCTGAATTTCAAGTACTTGAAATGTTGACTAATACAGATATTTTTTTCAAAAAAATCAGCACATAAACTTCCACCACTGATCAACACTTGTATGTGTTTAACTTGTATATGTTTCGCAGAAGAAAAAGACCAATGATTTGAGAAAAAAAAGAAAACAAAAAAAGAAACTTAATTATGAAAGGTAAATATGTAATGTATAGAGGTAATTATGAAAGACTCACAAATCACATTTGCGAAAATTTAATAATGATGGTTCAAACCACTCCACTTAGGTTATGCACTTGTTAATTTCAGACATTTTTATTTTGTTATTACTTTGAACCGTGCAAATCTTCGCTAGCTCATGTACCCAGGACTCACCACGGGGAGGTAACCGCACTTCGAATCCTACACGTGAGCCCTTCCTTCCAATCAATGTGAGCACGTATTTACATTTCTTAGACACGTCTTTAACAGTTAAATTGTTCCTTTGTATCGTAAATTGATCGGATATTTCAGTCAGATATCCTCTCTTTTACTAACGTTTTTCTTTTCCTGGGACCACATACCAATTTTGAAGAGCTTGTGACCTATTTGACTGCTCTTTTAACTGATTAAATCTCTAATGGAAGTTTAAAAAGAACGAATTCAGAAATCATATTTAAATTCCCAGTTTCCAGTAATCTTTATAAGTATTGTGTTGCTAAATTACGTGTAAAAGGTGGCTTTGTAATTTCCACATCATACTAAGAAATCATATCGATGTATTCTGATTTTTTATTTGTGTATGTAATACATAAAAATTGATTTTTATCTATTTTTGGGTTCTAAGCTTGTTTGCTTGTTTATTTTCTAGATTGAACGTTGATAATACGATTTAAAACAAGTTTCTTTATATGCTCTCTCTTATGAACTAACTAGATTATTACCCTGCGTTGTCCGGGTGCTTATTAATACAACATAGCTCTAAAAAATATTTGAATGAATTCTATGCACATGGGAATATAAAAACTTCCTTAATACTAAAATGAAATAGGTGAGCCTTAAATTGATAATTCATTGTTAATCGTAATCTTTGTTGGGAAATACTCCTATTTAATTGCGTTAAATTTCATCAATTTGGATGCTTAAAGGCTTATCTCTATTACTCCATCCATTTAAAATTGAAAGAACCTGGCCATTTTGAGACAAAAAATTTAAATTTTGAGCTTTTTGGATTTTTTTAGAAATTCAAAATTCCGCCTATGTGAAATCTAGCACATGAAGGAACTTCTGTGCCAAATTTGATGAAAAAACGACAAAAACTGGATTTGTATAAGGAACAAACATACATCCATTTTTATATATATTGATATCGATAACAGCATATTTCTAGGGTGCCAAGTATACATTGTTTTGAATGGATGTGAATACAATTTTCTGCTTCTTCCCGGAGAGATAAATGTAACTCTTTATAATCTCACTAAAATGTATAGCTAAATTAGTAACGTCTGCACTTCATCCTAAAAAAGCAAGGACACTTTTACCGCGAAAGTTGCAAACTCTTTTAGAAATTATAGTTTAAAGATTATGTTTGCTGTAGTCAACCATCTGGCTTGGAAAAGCTTTCTTAGACTTCTGTTTCATTATTTTTTGGATATTTTTCCAGTCAAAACTACCTTAGTTACTGTTGCTCAGTACTTAAATCATTTTTATTGTCACCATCAATCTGATCAATGACAAACTCTATAGGTTCATACTAAACTGATTTGAAAGTATAACATGTTTAGCTTCGTCCAACAGGCCCAAAAAATCACTTTGGTCCACCGGTTGGTCCATCTAGCTTTTGCAAAAAAAATGCCGCAAATTAAGTTCATTTAAATATAATTGGCAAATATCCCAGTACAGAGGTTTACCAAGTTTTTCTTCCAGTTTCAGCATTACACCTTTGTATTTTCCTGCCTTTGTAGGGCATCCATCAAAACCAATGCAAACAGGTTCCTACGCAAAGAAACACTTTTTTGTTCCTGTAATAAAGAGTAACTATTAACGAAATGAACGCAAACAGAAACGAAGGCTTAAATCATCACCTAGATATGACTCTCCATTTTGAAAGCAAACAAGGGAGAGAAGAAAAAAAAAAGAGAGACAGCATTACATTTTTACAAGAAGTATGAAAATAAAATTATTAATCTTTAATTATGTTCTATTCCTCCTTATAACTATAAATAAAACTAAATAAAAGCATTAATATTCAAATATTTAATTTCTTTTTTATGCATAGTTTAACAAAACATTTGCAAGTTTGAATCGAAAAAAAGGAGAAGTTTTAGATGACAGATAAGCATGTTAATAAAGAGTAACTATTAACGAAATGAACGCAAACAGAAACGAAGGCTTAAATCATCACCTAGATATGACTCTCCATTTTGAAAGCAAACAAGGGAGAGAAGAAAAAAAAAGAGAGAAAGCATTTAGGTGTTCCATGAAAACAGAAATCAAAATTTCAACAAGGGATTATTGTTCTGTCAACGACTTCAATGATGCCTTCGCACTGATTGAGCTCAATTAAATGATCATTTCTTATGTTGGGTTAAAGAAATGCAGTCAGGGTTGCTATCTTGGCGCGGGATCACCAGACGTTAGTATTTGCTTTTCATACTGAATAAATTTGAGAGATAGCAAGTAGAAGATCTTGATTTCTCATAGCATTAAAGTTATGGCTATAATGTTGGGTGGAGGGGTTAAAGAAAGTAATACCTGCTGTTACTTGGAAGCCCCCTCCCCCTTCTTGTCAGCTTAAAGCCCCCATGTAAGTAATATTCAGTAACTTATTGCATTACAAAAAAAAGAAAAAAAAATATCAAAAATGTAATACATTTATGAGGAAGTGAAGACCACGAGTTCACATCAAATTTTCTATCAGTGTTATTATACTTGATTATTAGGACTAATACCATTGATAGTCTGAAAAGTGCCCTTAAAAGTTCGGGGAAAAGAAAGAAGCTTCAGAAATTAACAAAAATGACCGTAAGATGAAAAGCATTGCCATTAAATTTTTAAACAAAATATTTATAGATTTTTCTTTCAATTACAAATCGTAGTTTGTATAAAAATTTAATTTTAAAATGTGTTCTGATGTGTTTTGAAGTAATAATTAAAATAAGATCGGAATTCGCGAATGAAATAAAATGTAATTAAATACATGCTAATAATAAACTTTATAGGCTGTATCGCTGTAATATTATTTAATTACGTATTTGTTTAGAAATGAATACCTTTGTGTTGAAATGAAATGGAAAATTAAACGACATTAAAATGCTCTTTTTTTTTTTTTTGTCTATTTTGCTTTAGTTTGTAATTATTTTTTTCAGACATCGTTTGGGAATTTTACCTTTTTTATTTCACTATATTTCAAAATACATTAGCTGTTTTCTTGAAGTGCTCAGGTGCGCCGAGAGCCGAGGCGGGCCCTTTGTCAATTTGGTCGCAGCCTCGCAGTCTCTTCCTCCATAAAAGTCATAAAATGTATACTACTTCAGTTTTGAACCGGGCCCCTAGTTTCCGACTAGGTACATGTGACATCTTGTTGGCCTTGACTATAATAAGGAATTTAGGAATGTTTCTAAACTAAAAAACGCCTTAAGAATCCTGTGGTTCTATCTTTATTGAAACATGAATTTCATGATTCAATAAAGAATTTCATTAATGAATTTCCCGACATCTCGTCAGCCTTGACTATAATAAAAAATTTAGGAATGTTTCTAAACGAAAAAACGCCCTAAGGACCCTGTAGTTCTATTTTTATTGAATCATGAATTTCACGTAAAAATGCGTTGTATTTAGCTTATGATCCGAAAAAGCTTCAATAGACCCAACGGTTTAAACATACTCCAGTCACTGCATGATTGCTGAAACTAAACTATTATTCATCATTTGTCAACCTCTTTTTGAATTTCAAAGAATGTGATCATTTACTTGAAAAAAAGTTAATGTAAACATTATAAGAAAATCTGTTTCATTTTACTGATTTTTTTTATTTTTCCTACTTGAGTACATTTATTTTGTTTCATGATTTTGAGCCTCGAAACTAGAGCAACATAATTCCAAAGCTGGTTATCCTAACTTTATTACTGCATTGTATGTAGAATCTTATTCCGCATCGACCCATGAAAACGTTATTCTATTTTAAAAAAAAATCCTCAACAATTACTTAGCAGCATCAAAAGAGCTCTAGTCCCAGTGGCGTACTCAGGGGATGGGATGATAGGGCTGCAGACCCCTCCGAAATTTTCAAAACGAATTTTTAAAATGTAAGCTAAGTTTTTTTTTTTTCTAAATTTCTTTTTTTTTTTTTGAAATCCCAAATGAGAAAAGCTTTCAGAACAGATAATTAAGTATAGGACAAAATTAAAAGAAAGATTTTTTTTATTTTGACATGTCTATTTTACTGTACGTCATGTTTATGATTATCCTATTATTCCATTTTGTTCATTTTTATTGCAAATCTATGTTTTAGAAATGCCGATTAATGTTTTTCAGTCACTAATTCTGTTAAATAAATTTCAGAAATTGAATTGAAACCCAGTATTGGGAACAATAGTAAAATAAACTGCAAAATTAACATTATTGGAACGTTAATTTGCCAAAATATTGTAAACAAGTGTTTCAACAACACCTCTTTCAATGAAGAAATCTTTTTAAACCTTTTTAAATCTATCATTCTCTGTGTCCATCAAAATGCTTTCTTCACAATAATTTTAGTGAAAAAATGTTTTTAATGATGTATTTTTGTCGACTTAAATAGGCATTGAAGCAGATATTCGAGACATTTACTTTCTTTAGACACATTCCATGATTTACTCCCCCCTCCCCGCCTCTCAAAGAGTCTTGACTCAGCTATCCCCCCCTGAAATGATTTGTCTGCGTATGCCACTGTCCAGTCCCATCCTTTACATGCATCCGCGACAATCGCTTGGCATTCTCCTGAAAAATACCATGGAAAGTAAGTAAAAAAAGTAAATTTTCCATGGGCGGTAAAGGTTGCATGGGTTTGTCAAATTTTATCGAAAACAACAAAAACTGCGTCTAATTTTATGGAAAAACATTAAGTTTCCAATGCTGGGGGGCGGCAATACAGAGCTCCCCCCCCCGAACAGATCCCCTACCCTAAATGACTAGGTGGACTACACACACTCACGTGAATATGTGCGTTCAACATCATGCCTTCAGTATTTTACTTTCAACGAAGAAATATTGGCGGAGGAAAAGATTTTCCCGATCTTGGCGATCAAAGTATTCGCCAACTTCGTTTAGGGTACCCACTCGGTAACCTAGCAACCTGTTCTCATACAGGACCCAGCCATCAGCGGGACTGGGAGGTAAAGATTGCGGTCAGTTATTTACTCAGACCGGGTAATCGTTCCGGGGCGCACCAGTTATCAAGTATTTCCACTGCTATTTGAGAAATGTGTTTAATTACCAGATAAAAAGAATCAACAGGTGGTGTGCAATGACAGAAGAATTTACTGCGCTGTCGGACGCAGTGCTTTTGCATAAATAAACAGCTCAAGCTATTTAAACAGCTCTGAAGACATGGAAATACAGTCTGTATTATACGACCATAACACCTGAATTGAGTTCAGTTTTTTCTACATTATGGCTTGTGCTTTAACCACAGGATTCTTTGCAAAAGTGATCTGTGAGTACTTTAAAGGAAAATATGATTTCAGAAAGCTGTGAACATTCATTGTTGTTATGGTGCCAATAACATTGTTGCAAGTGTTACTGTACTTGACTCTTGTGCTAATGAGAGGTGTAGCAGCATCATTTAATTTGTACATAAGACCACCTGAAGTCAAAAGATTGTTGGGTATGTAATATTTTTAAAATATTATAAGTGTTTTGCTAATATTTTATTGCTGTACTGTACCATTTAAACAAAGGATCTCCATAAATTCAATCTCAGGCCACCAGTTATGTCAGGGATACATAGCCAGAGGCACCGACTTTTAATAGTCCCATATGTGGGTGGGATTATTAAAAGTCAATCCCCCACATTCAAAACTTAATATTTGCTTCTTTACATAGAATTTTACTGCTATACCATCAAAGGAAAAAATGTTTATAAGTGCCTGAACTCGTTTAATATATAATTAAAACAATCAGAATCTAATTTTTCATCTACGTATCTTTATTAAGTTTCAGCAAATATATTCTGCTGTTAAACGTCCTCAGGAACTTTAGGGTCCGATTTAAATGTCCTATTTGCCCCACCCCCCTCTGTGTCATTCATTTGATTACTGCTGTCTCTTGTATAGAAATCAGTTACTGTAGTTTCTACTTTGCTTTTGCATATCTTATATAGTTTTCTCGACATTTTAAAGAGAAACCAAAATTGAATGTCTAATTTTTAATTAGTTAATTAATAACTATTAGCAGTGCATTCGATCTAAAAGAAAAAAAAAGGTAAAATTTTGACTTAAGTATGACGACATTTATTTTGGTTGATTTTTTTTCAAAAAGACGTATTTATGAGAGCTTTCAAAATAAATACTTTAATAAGCAATTATTGTTGTAATTTTTTCAAAAAATTGGTATTTTTGAACATTTTCAAGCCTTTTAAAATTATAATCATCAACTTAGTCTCAAGACCTTTTTTTTTCTTACCTAGTTACCTTCTGCAAATGGTTTAACTTTACTAATAAATCATTTCACAATTTTGCACCAAATTGATATTTTTTCTACATTTATGGATATTTTCATCTTTTGATTTTCATACACACGCACCACGAAGTATTTTATACTCTCCAAAGTAAACTTAAGTATAACTTTAAAAAAAATCAGTGCTTGGAGAAAAAAATCATTTCCTCTGTTTAGATACAAGCCATGTTATCTGTTCATATTTGTTGAGATTCAAACTCAAAATATTGAAATAATGACTTTAAAAACGACTTTACTCAGAAATAACTCTTTATATGCAGTTTATATTTACATTCACTCAATCATACAATTATATAAGTTATTAAATTTACAGTTTCAAACTAGAATAAATGGAGTATTATGTTCCTTGTTTTTCGTATTAGCTTAATTTAAACTATGAAAACTTTAAAAATATACCTGATATTTTTAACTAGTTAAATTTTATGGCTGCATTATTTCATAGCTTATTTTATTATTTCAGATCATTAATGTATTGATATTTATGATTTAATTCTGTCTATTACAACTTGAAATCGTGCAAATACTTATGATTAGTAGCAGTTTTCTGCTGAAAAATATTTTTAATTTTTTAGCACGAGCAAATTGCTTACTAAACTTATTAGAAATTCACGAGACTTTTCTGTAATTGGTTCTCTGTTCAGGAAGAATAAATAGGTGCTAATCCTAGCAAAATATTCTCAGAATACGGCTGTTTTTTTTTTTTTTTTTTTAAGTGTACTTCAAACTTTACAGAACCTAATGATATTGGACTCAAGAACTTATTCGTTTTAAAAAATCAGAACTAAGCTGAGAGTTACGAAAATTGTCTTAGCATATTAATTATTTTCTTCGCTTATGCATTTATAAAGCCTTTAAAATAGCATTTCATGCAATTTATTCTCATCCTCCTGTGAAGTGTTTGAAGTAATCTATAGTGAGTAATTAGATAATAATAGCTCAGGTGGAAAGCACACATTCAGTATGTCCCATACATAAGGGTTTGGTCATTTTCAATGTTAATTTAATTTAATACTTCCTTTCCTTTTATTGTTTATGCACACTTGAAATTAAATTGAAACTTTCAAATATACTCTTCCTTTTACATAGTAAATTTACCTTGTAATCGTTTCTTTAAAAACAAAATAACCTTTCGACACCCGTACACTTCGCACAGAAGAGTCTCTAATTTTACCTAATTTGAAAACATGATATTTTTATTATTATTAATATATTTATGCATATATTTTTTCAAATGGCAATTTTACTTGAGAGATGTTTGTCAACGCTCAGTGTTTTAGGGGCTAAATATAATAGAGACTAGAAAGTAGTGTCGAATTTTCTAACAAATTTTTATAAAGCTTTTATTTTTAATCAATGTAATTTTCTCCATTGACAACTACCGTTGGGCATTTAGTGTACAATTTTCCATCCTAGATCGACAAAAAAAAAAAAAAAATCAGTTGGTTTTAGAGCGGAATACCTGGAGCTGTCATTTCACATTGTCAGTTATGTCCGTCACATAGAGAGCGCTGGGTTCGTCTTAAGAAATGTGATCTTGTATAATATCATGTTTCAAAATCAAGCCTTTTTAGTCGACAATCACAGGAATATAGTGCGCCGACATAGCACCATTTGTTTTCCCTATCTTCTATCGCTGCAACACTTTCTAAGTAACGAAAGCTAAAAAATTTGTTTAATATCCTAATTGTTCAGGGGCGGATACAAGGGTGATTACCCCTCCCTTGAGGTACTCAGCACTGCTAAATTTTCAAAACTGAAGTTCAAAAAAGGCATTTTAAAACTATTTTTTGATGATATCAGAAGGGAGGTTTAGGGCTCTTCCCCCAGAATACGTTTCGCAATTGAAGTCCAAAACATACAAGGGCAACATTTGTAAACCAAGATGTGTTGTAAAGAATACGTAATAAAACCAATCGCCCCTCCCTTGAAACATTTCCAGATCCGCCCTTGTAATTGTTTAATATCCCCCATATATTTTGCTTCCAGTCGAATTGAACATTTATCTGTCAGGAATTTTTAAATTAGTACACTTATACTAGACGGAAAAGGGATGTTTATAACAAGGGTAATTACATCATTGATTAAGAATTAAAACTTGGTAAAAATTTATTCGTTAGAGAAAAAAACGATATTTATGTGCAATAGCAGAAAATAAATAAATAAATCGCTCATTAAAAAATGAGCTTACTTTTCTTTCATATGTTTAGTGTTTGATCCCTTTTTGAGCTGTTATATTTTAATACTTTCGCGTTGCTTTTAAATAACATGTAAGCGTATTCTTTGCTTATGATACCCTTAATACTCGTTTTGTAGTTCATTTCTTTTTACCTCATTATTCTCGCTCATTTAGGATAGAAATGTGGTTACCAACAAAACATTCCAAAGCACCGATTACCCAAACAATTATCCCTTACTGAAGCTCAGAAACAAAGAGACTCAAACTTGTAACAACAAAGATAAAGAACATTCATCTCAGCGAAGGGGAAAAAAAGAGAGAAAGAGGAAAAAAATAAAAAAGCTCTGAGAAAAATAACGATTCCAGACTTTCTAAAAGACAGATAGTTAGTGAGAGAGAAAATAAAAACATTGCTTAGGAAATAATACCAACTATATGTTCCCTGGTAATTTCCGTTTTCCGTAACGAGTTGGCAAAATAAAGCTAGCGTTGCCAAGAAATGAAACTGAAAAGTTTTATTTATTTTTTGTTAACTCTGTTGCCCGCGTTTCTACTTCTCACATGGTGGATCAGTCTGCGATTCACACGTTCAATAAATAAAGTAGAAAAGGTGGGAAAAGTACTGAAACAATTCGTGAGAAAGTACTTCCACAAGTTACTCTTTATTTTTCTCTGAACTAGTTTTTGTTTTTGCTCGCTTGATAGAAAATCGTAAGGTTTAGCGATTTTCTTTTCCTTACTTTTAGTGTCGCAAAAATGGAAAAGCGTTCAGCAAGTACTTTATTTTTGTTTTTTCCAATTTTAACTAGATTACGATTTTTAATAAGATTTGTTTGAATTGCATTTTATGTAGCAATCGATTTGTTTTAAATGACAGTAAAATCGCTTAGCGATTTTGTTTTCCCTACTTTTGGTATTCCCAAAAATGGAAAAGCGTTCAGCAAGTACTTTCTTTTTGTTTTGTTTTTTCCAATATAAACTAGATTTCGATTTTAAACAAGATTTGTTTAAATTTCTTTTATGTAAACGATTAATTTTGAATAAAAATGAAACCGATTACACTCTGTAACCGTTTCAATAATATTTTATTACTTTGTATTAGGATATTTTAAAGACGTAATTGAATGTTTGGTTTCCTCGACGGGAGCGAAAAGTCAGCTTGGTCGCAAAATTAAACGGACACTATATTTCGAGCCGGGGCTATTATTTTCGACGTGGCTGACATGGCCTTTTGTTGCTTCCTTACACCGATCTCAATTATCCCGAATGAGTTGGATTCCACTGTCAAATCACTAATCTAAGAAGACGATCATTATAGTTAGCATGGCTACCGAGCTCTAAAAATTCCATAATTTTCCTTTGCAAATTAAAACTAATCCAAAATGTTTGACTTAATGACACGCTAAAATTCTCTAAAGCCTAGCTAATATTAGAAAAATGTGCTTATGGTAAAATTTTAACGATATGAGGATTAATTACTAATTTTGCCAAGCATCGCTTTAGAATAAACACCTAAACAATAGGTATCGTAAAATATAACACGCAAAAAAAGATAAAATAAAAATATTTGTTACTTAATTTGCAAAGAACACCTAACAGCATTTAGCGCTATGCATCTTCAAGTCTTCTTCATATCAGAAAACGCTGCAGAATCGCTTTTCGCGTGCTTAGGCTTGAGCGAAATTAAATTGTTTTAAAATTTTTATCGTTTCCCAAAGCTTCTTTTTCCCTTCTTTCTTTATTTTTAAAATTTTTTACTTCTCAGGAAGAAAAGAATCATGCTTTCCAGGTACTAGGAAAGTTTGTTGCCAACTTATTCAACGCTATTTTTCAATAAATTATGAAAGCTTTTGTTGAGCCTGACACGTGCCTAGGTAAGTAGCAGAGAACATTCTTGGCTTAGTCTTGCAGACGATTAATGTTTTTGTTGCGAAAGAAAGTGTTTATGATAAGCCCATCGCTTTTAAATTGCATTTATGCTGCTTTTATGCCGTGGAAAATTTAAGAGCTCACGCTAAAGGTATCATAGCGCGTTTCGCTGAATAAAAGATTCTTGACTCGAATTTATGAATAGTGATTCATATATTAACGAGATTTCAGCGTTGGAAAAAACGGAGTAAACGAAAAAAAAATAATAAAAATGCATGTAGCTTATAATTTTAAATATGTATTGTTCCGAATAAGTGAAGAAAAATATTATGTTAGTCTCCTCAGGGCCCATTTTTGAGTGATATATATTTTTAAAAATCTTATTGAGCGTACAGAAGAAAAAACATTTAAAATTTTTGTAAACCTTTGTTTGACTGAAATTAATTTCTCTTGAACGAGCGGCACTAAAATAGTAGTGTTATAAATCAGAAAAGGAATTTTTTGGGGGAGGCTGATTATCTCACCTGAAAAAAAAAAGACACAATATTTAGGAAATTCGAAGGTTGAATAGTTTTCTACTTTTATAAAATAGTTAAAAATCTGGGCATTTCCCGATGCACATACTTCTAATTTTTTTCCTTCTTCTCTCTTTTCCAGAAAATGCCATTTTTATTTGACTCTAAACAAGCTATCAATATCATTTTCAACGAAATACCCCTCTTACCCCACTGATCTACCAACTTAAAAGGCAACTAATATGGTAACACATTGTACTTGTTTTTCTTAGTTGCGTTATTTAGTGTCTCCTGCATGCTACGCTGTAACTAAAAAGGTTAATTGAAGTGCAGTAAAATGAAGTTTAGACCCAACATTGTTTTTTTCTTTTTAAACTGTCACACTCCCTCCTCCCCACTCACACACTAAACAGTGTGTAAGTGGGGAGGAGGGAGTTAAAACCAACAGTAACATTGATTTCAAGCGATATTGGCACTTCGAGTATGCAAATGGTTTCTTTAAGTCTAAATCCCCTCATCAAAAAGAAAAGTCTTACCAAAAAAGCATTGCTCCTTTTTTAAATGGTCCAACTGTTTCCCAACATACTCAGAAACGTGTGTTCAAAACAAACTGTTCGTCACATTTTACGAAATTCTTCGTGAAAAATGCTCCTCCTTAACCTTCCGTCTAATTTTGTCATTTCCTGAGATTTGAGGGTAAGTTTCTGTCCCAGCGAAGAAAATATCGCCGTAAATGACGAAATTTGCTTTGCGATTGAAGGATCCTCGAAAGTGAACGTTCTATTTGTGTGAAATGAAAATTGATATCTTTGTTTCGCCTTCGCAGATAGTGAAAACGAAAACTTTCAGCTACTCTTCGGGTGCCCATAATATTTTGGTTACCGAGCCGCGAGTCCGCACACCCCAACTAATCTTTCGAATCAAAAAGCAATAAACGAGGCTACATCTCAACTACGATTGGGCCAAACCCATAAACAAAATCTTCCTTTCCCGGGACTCTGGTGTTCCAAGAAGGGCCCCCGAGAACCATCCCCCCACCTCGACATACTGGGGTCCCAAATGCAGACGACCCTTGTCACTCCGTGGTGACATTTCCGCCCCCTGTTTGTCTCTCCAGAATTGTTTGCAATGGCGACACGTAGCGATAACAGAAGAGACTTCACTGTTAAATTGTGACAGTTGCCATTATTCACGGCTCGGAGGGGGAGACTGGAGGAATGCGTGGGTATTCTTGCCTTGTTCGAACCCCTCCTCCCCCTTCGTCTGGAGGTGTTCATGGAACGCTTTACGACTCTAGAAAAGGCAAGACGTCTACAAGAGATTGAAGACCGTTTGTACCTCCCCTTTTTATTTGGCTAATAAGTTTCCCTGCTTTGCTTTGTGTGGTATTGGAAAGGCAACGTAAGCTTTTGTGTGTGAGAGTTGGAATTGGTTGAAAAATGTTAATTCTTAAATGAAGGGCTTGGGAGATGAAGGGATTGTGACAGAACAGAAATTGCGAGTTATTAAAGTTCAAAGTTTATTGTTGCAGTTTTTGCAGCTTTTTTGTTTTCTGGTTTTGTCGTTAGTGTGTGTATGAAATTGGTCTAATGACATCTACTTTTTGATGTACCAAGTTTTGCTTACATGTATCCATTGCTTACCATTGCCCAGAGTGCTAATTTTTTAAAATGTAGCATAAGCCCTTCATCCGCCAAGCCCTTCAAATGTTTTAATAGGAAATTTTTACGTTAAAGTAACCCATTATTTATCTGCATTTACGTAGAAATCATTCCTCCAGTACTAATTGAAAGTTATTGTTGCAGTCCACGTTCAGAGTTTTCATGAGGTAGGATTTTAAAAGCGGATCAAAAACGTCCTGACACTCAGCACACTTTAATATGCACGTCTTAAAAAAGTTTCCCGAATTTTTATAAATATTCAAGTAAAAATTAAGATTTCAAAACCCCTTAATAAAACTTCTAAGTCGGTTTCCTATATGTAGCCATTTGAGGTGTGCCCGCTTCATTTTTATGTGTAGTGGCGTAGCTAGAAGTTAGCAGGAGTGGTTTTTGCGCAGCAGTCAAGGGCAGACATTTTTAGATGTTTTTCTTTTTTGAAGTTAAATATTTTTTAAATTATTATTGTATTAGTACAAAAATATTGAGGAAAAAAAGCTGGTTAAGAACAAGGGTTAGAGGAAAAAATGAAACGTTCAGTGAGAAGGAACATTGAGCATCGTTAAAAACATTTTAAAAGGAAAAAAAAAAAAACATCAAAGTTGCTATATTGTCTTTAAATTTGCCCAATAGTCAAACTTTTCTAAATAAGGAATTCCTTTGGGAGGCCACACTGACCTCCCATCAAGGCGACCCTGAGGGGAGGGGGGCGCAATCCCCCCCCCAAAAAAAAATTTTTTTTTTCAAAAAATTCAAAAAAAAAAAAAAATCTTAAAAGAATTAAACTTGAATGGAGTGATCAAAACATTGCACCTTTAAAATGATACAGCTTAAAGTAATAACCTCATTAGTGATATGAATAATTCTGATAGTTTCCTTTTGAGCGAAATTTATTTTTAAAAAATGTTGAATATCTTTTACTTTTTCAAAAGTTAATTATTTCGATCACTAACAGCATTTAATTCCTAAGCTGCTTGCACTAACGATAGCCAATTGTTATTTTGTAGGATGCTGCAGTTTCTTGTTTACTGTGGCCAAATGCATGTTTTCTATAGCAAACTTCTCCTTTCTGAGCGTTTTAAAATGTTTGTTCTTTGCCTCTTAGTGTTTCTTCTCATTCAAGCGCGAGGTGAAGGTAGCTATTTTTTGTTTGATAAGTACTTAGTTACTTTTTAGTAGTTTGTTTATCGAAATAATATGTAAACACAACCCACGATGATGTATTAATGAGCTTGAAATATTCCTCCTGAAACTAACTAGGCAGATAGCTCGTCTTGTTTATCTTCTTTTGAGACGGCTTTCCATATTTATTTTTCAGTGATTAAAAACTACCTGAAATGTTGTACTGAAAGCCAAAGATAGGCAAGTTCTTCTATCTCCAATCTTACAAAACGATCGTTTTTGCTGCTATGCTGGTAGGCCGGGTCAGTTATTTCAAAGTTTCTTATGGGAAGGGAAAAGTATTAGTCCAGTCAATCTATACAAAAAAAAAAAGAGCTAAAATCGCAAATCGCGATGTAGTTCTGAATTTTTAATATGTTGTTTGGGTCTCTTAGGGTAGTGTAAATCTAAGTTTGCACCTTTCTAAAACCTGTGCTCGCTACGAAACTCGCGAAAAACTGCAAAATTTTCGGACATTTTTCAGTTTTTCCTTTATAACTCCTAAACTATGCAACTTTTGATGATACATGTATGTACCCATTTTTAAAGAACACTAAATTTGCAACAATATAAGTTGAAGTGGAGTTCTATAGGACGAATAGTTTAGGAGATATCATACTTCAAAAAATGGAGTTTTTTTTGCGAAAAGTGAAAAAATTATGCTTCGATTATATTTTAGACCAAATATCAACATAAATTCCTATTAATTTTGAGCAATGAGCAAAATCGTTTCCTAATAAGAATAGGAGGGCAGTAGACAGTAAAAAAATGCGTAGAAGAGTATTAAAAGGGTAACACTGTATTAAAATGTTATTTTAATACCGACTGTTTTCAGATTTTCTCTGATAGGAGAAAATCTGAAAACAGTCGGGATAAGACCACAGCCAACAAGAACCATTATAAAAATAGCAAAAAAAAAGAGTGAAAATGACCTATAAAGTTTTTTTTTAATTTTAAAAATAACATTTCAATACAGTGTTACCCTTTTAATACCCTTCTGCGCATTTTTTTACTATCTACTGCCCTCCTATTCTTATTAGGAAACGATTTTGCTCATTTCTCAAAATTTTAAATATTTATTTTTCGCTATTATAAATGAAATATCGAACCTACAGACTTCTGTTTGGACTTGAATGAAAGCTGATTAAATGTACTGTAATTGCATGTCCATGTTTTTGTCTTTTAGAATAGGAATTTATGTTGATACTTGGTCTAAAATATGATCAAAGCATAATTTTTTCACTTTTCGGAAAAAAACTCAATTTTTTGAAGTATGATATCTCCTAAACTATTCGTCCTATAGAACTCCACTTCAACTTATATTGTTGCAAATTTAGTGTTCTTTAAAAATGGGTATTTATATGTATAATCAAAAGTTGCAATGTTTCGGAGTTATAAAGGGAAAACTGAAAAATATCCGAAAATTTCGCAGTTTTTCTCGAGTTTCGCAGCGAGCACAGGTTTTAGAAAGGTGCAAACTAAGATTTACACTACCCTAAGGGACCCAATTTGACTGGACTATATATGCTCATACTCAATACATTTTGTAAGAGAAAAGCACATAATACGCAAGTAATGCATAATTATATTGTTTCTAAAACCCAAAGGGGCAACTGACTCCCTCAAGGGTCACCACAGGGGGGGATTTTGGCGCAAGTTGCGCCATCAAAATTTTTGGGGGGGATTTTTTTAAACTAATTTTCTTTTTGTTTAAATTATTTATTAATTTATTTTTTAATTCAAATTACTTACTGATTTTTTTTCAAATAAAAATTATTTATTAATTTATTTTTTAATTTAAATTACTTTAAAATAAAAGTTATTCCTTTATTTATTTTTTCAATTTAAATTATTCTTTAATTTATTTATTTATTTATTTATTTATTGTGTGTGTGTATGTGATTGGAATGTCTGGAAAAAAAGGGAAAAAAAGCAATTCTATTCTGCGCATAATTCTAGCTTTTAAAAAAGAAATAATATATAAAAAATATAGTTATAAATTTAATAAATAAATAAATGACAATTAAAAAATAAATAAATAGTAGTTTAAAAATAAAAAATAATAAAAAAGGGTAAAAAAATAAAATAAAAAGCACAGGGAAGTTGTGAAAAGTTTTGGTGGGGATTTGCGCCATTGAGCTTGGGGGGGATGGGCACCCCTGGACTCCCTAATCCCCCTGAATGACGGTCCTAGCAGGGGCGAGGCGAGTTGGAGTTTGGGGCACCCCCCCCCCCTCCCGTCCCAAATACATTTGATAATAACGCATGATGCAAATCCTAATACCGTAATTTACATAGATGTTTGGAAAACCCAGTGAACCTGCTAAAGTTTGATTTTTTAGTTATTGCCCCTGGTTACCTTTGCCTATCATGTTCTAGAGACGAGGAGGAGCGCACGAGAGAGAGAAGAATATTCTTAGCTCAAAGTGTTTCATTATAATTTCTGGCTATATTTTAGGGGATTTAGTCTCGTTTATGGCAGGTGTGATTTTTGTATGGGCTGTCCGTATCATTTGAGGAGCGCCGTCTGTATTGGAGATATTGGTATCCTTGCAGAATATGTTGGCATAATAATGTAGAGAGAGTTAGAGTTAGCACCCTGGATAAAAACAGGCAGTGTATACAAAACAGATGCATTGTGAGAACAAACTCTCCACATGCATATTGATAAGTTAAAGATACCAACAGGCATTATTTAGGTAGACTACTTAATTCCGAGTAATACTGGGAAAATCTTTTAGACTTCCATTTTGACATATTCCATGAATAATATAGTTAATACTGCAATTTTTTCGTATTATTGCATTTTATCTGCTATTGCTCGGTTGTCCAGAATCAAGTGACTCCTTGAATATCTCTGAAAAGATCTTCATGATGTTCATACTGCTAGATACTGTCTATGTTAAATAATCTAGGGCCGTGGTGGCCCGATCGGTAAGGCATCGGACTCGTGTCCGGAGGGACCCGGGTTCGATCTCAGCTGATCAAAGATTCACCGTCTTGATTAATGGTGGCTGGGAGGCGTTAAAAATGTCGTGGTCACAAAGTCCTCCAAGTGAAACGATACCTCTGGGGGCTGGGCCTAGGGTTTGCTCGACCCTAGGTTCTGGTTCAAAATTAAGGACAGGGCGCTCTTCAGGGCCCTAGCCCGGTTAAACCACGAAGCTGTGGTAGGTACGGGGGACCATGGAGTGTGAAATGAAATGAATGAATGTGAAATAATCAAATTATTACTTCAAATGCTTCGCATGGTTGCATTTCATACGCAATTACGCGGCTGTCCAAAATCAAGTGGCCCCCCCATAGACACCTCTGAAGAAAAGATCTTCGAGATGGCCTTCTTGAAACGTATTATCTATGTCAAGTCATCAAATTTTTGGAATGATTCCATTCCGTCCGCAATCGCGTGGCTGCCCAAAATCAAGTCCGCATCTGAAAAGATCTTTGAGATGGCCATCTTGCCCGACACTATCAATGTTAAATAATCAAATTTTCCGCATCATTGCATTTCATCCATGATTGTGCGGCTGTCTGATTCCAAGTCCCTCCTTGGCCACCCCGATACGGATTAATTAGTTTTAACACGCTGCTGCAGGTGAAGACACAAGCTGGCAAACCGTAACTTTCACGCTCCGCAGCCCTCGCGACATTCCCTGCGTTTTTTAATCATCCGTCGCGGTCCTCCCCGCTCCCTCCCTCACGAAAGGCGTCACTTGGCAGAGGCCCTGGGTGACAAAACGCATACCTTCCCGCCGTGACACTTGTGGGAAAACGTCTTCTAAATCACACTGCGTACCCGTGAGCCCCGCTAAGATAAGCCCACAGCCAACTTAAAAACAAATCAGAAATACCTCCAAAGAGACAGATTTATTTCCCAGAAACGCGTCAACCCGTGGTAAATATACTCCGCTCCAGCTAAAGGATGTTGGCGTGGGGCGGAACTTGCGCCCACCCTGTTTTCTTTACGCAGTTGGCAAAATGGCTACTTGTTCCCAGTGATAACCGTGTTCGAAGGAACGAGCCATCATTTAAAGTTATGTGTTTATCTAAGAGTACTTTAGAATTCCTCTCCCGTGTTGTTATACCTTTCGAATCTGACAGGTTTTTGTTTATTCTTACGTTTGTGATGTTTTTGGAATTCCTGCCATTCCATCCGCAGCAATAACAAGGAAAAGGTGTTCTTGCTCGGTGTTTATTGTTTTTTTATTTCGTTCGCGTTATCAACTTTTAAAAGTTCATCCCACTTTTTTTCTATTTAATAGTTATGTTGCAACGCGAAGGATTTTCTCTTTCCCAACTTGGTAGTATGTGGTCTTATTTCAAAATTGCGGTGCAAATTGTGTCCACTACAATAATAAAATAAAGAACAATTCAACAGTTTATTTTTGATTGCGTAGGTTTTTGTCCACTTGTTTGTAAAAAGTGAACTTTGCTCATCATGGGGGTCTTTCAGAATATAAAAAGTTCTTTTTTCATTGCACAATTACTGGTTATACATATTGTCAGCATGAACTCTTTTAGAAAGTTATCTATAAAGAAAAATACATTGTTGTCTCCTTTTTTAGGGACCAAAACTTTATTTTAGCTCTCTACTTTTTACTGCCTCTGACTCTCTTTTATAAAGAATGAGACGAAAAATGATAGTGTGCTTTTTATTGGAAAAATTGAAAATTCTCAATCACTAATTCTTTGAAATTACCTCACCTACTTTGCTTATTTTGAAAATTTTGTTTTCATTTTTGAAAAAAGCATTTTATTTTATTAAGAAGCATTTTATTCTAATAAGAATTTAAGCGTTGAATATTTTCCTCCGTTCTTCTATCTTTCTTTTATTTCCGTTTATTTATGTTTAAACCTTGTTTGAAAATGCATCTGCTTTTACTATTTCTAATGCCATAAATCGCTATTGGACAATATTAATACCTATTTTTCGACATACAGTTTTATATTATTTTCAGTGATCTTTATTTGGAGATCACAATACAGGACTCTATTTTTGAAGCTTGATTCTTCCTTTGACAGTAGAAGTCGACATAAACAAACAACCAGGGAATAAGGGACGGTAGGTCACCCTTTGCTCGGTAAATTTTTCGTGACGATTCGGCAAATTTTACAACTGTAATTTTTAAATGCCCGAATATCCATTTTTCTTAGATGTACCTGTGTATGGATATACTCGTTGTTTATTATTCGGAAAAATTTGTAGTGTCATTCGGCAAACTATCAGTTTTTGGCCGACTAAAGATTTATTTCGGCGCGCCATAACCATCTAGGCAGTTAATTAACAAATTCAAATCATCATAATGAACATCAAGTAATGTGTGAACTTGCCTATTGACTTCTAAACAAGGACAAAAGAGTGGCATTAATTTATATTTCGTTATTAATTGATTGCAAATCGTCAACAGCTAGCAAGTTGTTTTCTTATCGATGATTTTCAATGTTTTATCACTTTTTAAAAATATTTTTGAAAAGAAAATGGAAAGGACGGAGTTAGTCACTAATGTCTGAAATCAACAGGCTGAAGGCTATTTTTAACTATCTTACAACAGGACACAAATAATGAATACATTTTTTGCATAATAATTAAATTTCTAACTCTTAAGATACATATAGTACTCTTATTAAAAACATTTGCAAATTTAGGGCGTTTTTTGTGCAAGCAAACGTACATTTCCCAGCATCCGAACACTAAGAAAAATTACTTTTCTGTTAACTCATTAAATGTATATGTTTCTTATTTGATGTAGGTTTTCTGGTTTATATAAGCATTTAACTTTATACATAAACTATTTAAAAATGAAGAAAAAAAAAACTGATAATTGAAGGGTTTGGGAGATGAAGGGGTTATGTGACAAAACAGAAGTTGCGAGTAATTAAAGTTCAAAGTTTTATTGCTGCAGTTGTTGCAGCTTTTTTGTTTTCTGGTTTTATCTTTAGTGTGCGTACGAAATTGATTTAATGACATCCACCTTTTGATGTACCAAGTTTTATTTGCTTCCCTGTATCCTTTGAATACCATTGTCCAGAGTGTTCATTTTTTAAAATGTAACATAGCCCCTTCATCCTCCAAGCCTTTCAATTCTCCCTCGGTAAACTCGAATGCAAGTAATAAGTTTTGCATTCTTTTCAAAATTGCGTCAGAATTTGTCGTTATGATTTTTTTCTCACCAATTGGAAGCAGTTTGCAAAGTAGAAATTTCTTAAAATACGTTCTTTCAAATCATTCTAAAAGGACCACTTCGAAGAATGCAATTCCAAAAACGTCATTAACAGCTATTTGTCTTGAGGCATTTAGGAATTTATGCCTTTTAGTATGCGCTTTGAACAATACTGCTAAACGTGATATATTTTTTGTTGCACTACTTTTATGCACGTACCAAGCATTGGAAATTTGTTTTAAGCGTTGAAGAGATATACTGCGAACGTGCTTGGAATAAGTTTTATCAAGGAATGAAGCAGGTGCTGAAATTGATCGAGTTCTTGGTATTTTACGTTGGATTTCTTTAACCGTAGAAAAGCGTTTTCTTTCCGAGAAAAAGGAATTTTTTTTATAGTTTTTCATTACTTGTAATCTCTGGAATTGTTTCGAAGTAATCATTTCAGAGCACTTTGGGCTTAAAAGTTCCGAAGAGCCTCAGTTTTAAACGTTTAGTTAATAAATAACCATATCCATATGTACTTTATAGTCTTACATTTTTTTTCTTATAATAATTATTATTATTATTACATTTTGTTTTCGTTCTTCCTACCCCCCCTGTCTCTCTCTCTCTCTCTCTCTCTCTCTCTTTCGCTTTTGAGATCTTTTATTGCAAGCAATCTTTTATGTATTCATTATTATTATTTATTATTATGTCTCTTTTTTTAATGATAAATTTTGATTGTTCAATTTTTTTGCTTCAAATTAGCCGACTTACCGAATATATTCGTGTATAGATAGATCTATTCATGTATGACGTTTTTTTTTTTACTCCAACCCATGATTAAATTGCCCTCCTTCCCCTCTTTTCATTTTTTAAATTTTCGAAAAAAAGTGCTTCGACCTTTTTCACTAGTATATACAGTTACATTTTGCATTTGAAATCTGTGCATTTTATCATTTGACTTTTAATTTCTGCGCCCATGCAAAAATTTAAAATGAGAATCGTCAAAGTGTGCCGAAGTGAAATCAGTACGCAATCCTGATTCTTCAATAAAAATAAAATTAAAAAAAAACTTGCAAATTCGAAGACAATTAGTTTTAGTAAAAACAGGAATCATCCTCTTTGTAAGGGATTAAAGAAGTTTTTTAAAAAATCCTCTGCAAAAAAAAAACCCCTTCAAGTCTATTTTTAGTGTGTATTGGTCTTCCTACTGAGCACCGTGGAAAGCTGGGTTGCTACGTAAGTTTGAGAGATATCGTAAGCAATCAATATTTGCTTAATCGAAGCATCGAAATTTTAGTAAAGTTTTAATATTCATAAGAGATTGTTCTTATGGGGTGGTTCACTTGTAAAAATGAATATAAGCAAATAGTTCGTTGAGGTTTTATTAATTCGTTATGATTTAAAATTATTGCTTTTTAAAAATCTATCCATAGAATATATTTTAGAAACTAGAGCTACCTTACTGTTAATAATCTTATGATGATATTTGTATTGCGATAAAGTAAAGATGGAGTAATAACTTTGTAAATCTAAGTAGGATAAGCTTTGATATCCCATTTTTTCTGCTCTTTCATCAAGAGTGGTAAAAAAAAAAAAAAAAAAAAAAAAAAAAAAAAAAAAAAAAACGGCAATCTGAAAGGGTTTTCCAAAGTGTTAAAGTTTGAACACCCCTGCTTTATAAAAAGAAATTAATGGCGGTAAATTTTAAGAAATATCTTATAAGGATCATTCATTAGCTCTCAAATAATGTTCGATTTCATTCATACAAAAAAAAAAAGAAAGACCTTAAATGAAACAGGGACCAAATCAATCAACAGACGGGGTGAGAAAAAAGAACATTTCCTACTGCACCCTATGCTGACTTCTAGCCGGATACTCTATGTAGTAAAAACCTTTTCACGTGACCTACTTCCTATAAATTAAGGATCTGGAAACAGATGCCACCTTAGCAATATAATTGTAGCAATTCCACAAACAGGAATGTCCCGACCAGTCATGGGCAAATCCACCCATATGTATCCGTTTATTCAGGAAATGCAACGCGACACTGAAACAAACATATCGACGACTGCTTTTGTATAATTTATATTTTGGACTAAGCGACGCGCACGAACCCTCGCGTGTGCTGCAGGGCTATAATTAGGGTGGGCTGAAGAGAAAATTGTGTCGACGAGCCGACTTTCTTCGCGGAAAGTTGATTCTGGCACGAATTGTTTTTCTGGAGTCTGAAGCGCGCGTTTTTGTATGTATAAATGTAAATAAATTCCCCTGAAAGTAGCGTAAGTTGTGAATAATGTTATTGATGTGAATATAAATGTCTGACCGTATGAAAGAAATTATGTTCTATTTTTTCGTGCAGAATTGTTTCGTTCCATTAGAATTTTTATGTGCGGTTCCAGAAGCAAAAGTTTCATGACTCACGAGACTTAGATTTGTTAGAGAAAATGCATTTTTCAATACATTGTACAAAAATAAAGGAAAAAACTTTACGTGTGCACCATATGATTTTCCCTGAACGCCTATTAAATAATTGATGTATTAAAATCACTCAAAAGAATATGTGCGTGCTGTCATGTACGCACTACGCTTGTTAAAGTCATAAGTCCTAAACGCTTTTTCCCATTCCTAGAAAGTAAATGTAGAGTCAAATGTGAAAGAAATTAAATTTTAAGCGGCCCATGAAGCTCATCCATGCAGCTCGTTATGCTCAATGTTAACAAATCTAAAAATATATCCTAGTACCTTCCAAAACAATAGACCATCTTCATTCGGTATAACGAATGAAAACTTGAAGCCGAATAGTCAGAAATTGGTTTCTAAAAAGCAGCTTTAACCTTTGTATTTATAAAATAAATGTAGCAACGAAAAAAAAACTATTCTTGAATTCAAATTTTCTTTCCCCCCTTTTTTTTTTTTTTTTTTGCTTTCGTGTAATATTTAAATATATTTATGTTGTATTATGTTTTCTGAAGTTCTGACACATGAGATTCTTTTCAGTAGGAGGTGCGACCACTTGGGTAAAAAAGACGGGCAACATGGATATATTGCATTAATTTTGTAAAAAAAACAGGTTGCATTTATTTATCTTTAAAAATGCGTCATTTTACAGCAGAATTTTGCATTTAGAAGTCTTAAACCTGTAGCAAAAACGTGTAGCACTTTATAAAATCTAACTCAGCGATTAGGGCTTTGTTTGTCCTATTATTTCTTCATTTGGTATCTGTTTCAAGAAAAACTTAGTATTGCAGGAAAAGAGTCGGCCATCCTCGAATTTCTTCCTACGATTTATCATATCGATATCCTTGCCACAGAGCCTCAAATTAATCACTCTTCAAGCGGCAGACGCCAAATCATCCATTATAGATACATTTCCTATCTCTCGTATTTGTTTTTGTTATCTTCGGAAAAATGGATGGATCGTGCCTCCTCGACGAACGGATCCGACAATGCACGAATGTCGCCGAGGCGTGTCGACAGCCGATTCCATTGGTGATAATAATTGATACAGTTTCAGTTTCGGATTGAAAGCTCTCTCTGGGACTGACTGTCGCGATGCAGATGCAGGTTCTACCGTTGGTTTTCCTGTTAGAACGTGAAAAAAATTTGTTACTGGTGATTTCTTATTGTCTTGTTGAATTAGTGTCATTTTTGTCACCACAAGAGTAAAGCTCGTTCACTAATTTTTCGTTCTCTGTTCTAAAATAGAAACGTTTTCTCGCGATTCTCAGGAAGCAAAAGCAGATGTGGAAACCCCAACCGTTACTGTCTTTCCTACACCCTAGTTTTTAACATTTGGTGTGGCAAACTACAGACGCCTTCGGCAGGAACAAAGCATAAAGTGTTATTTATGTTTGCTAGTTAATGGTATGGTGGACATTTTTACACTCATAATACGGAGAATAAATTGTGGCAATCGAACGAAATAAGATTTTTTTTTACGTGGCAGAAGTACTATGCATGGTTATCATTGAAGTTTTACATTGCAATAACGTATTTGTAGTATACCATCTCTATTATTAACCGACAGAAAGCTCTTGTACGTTTCCCTTATTTATTCATTTCGTATTTCCATAATAATAATAATGCTAATAATAATAATAATAATAATAACTGTTTTTTTGCTATTTATTTTTTTATTAAACTCTCATTTGAAAAAATTTAGTTTTTTTTTCGTCGACTAGATTTACATTAGTTATACCTCGGCTTGTGTTGCTTGCTATTGCTAGTGTGTCTTAATGATAAAACTCACCTCAATCTGTGTAAAATTGAAATTATTTCTGGAAGTTTATTTTGCAATAGAGATGACCGTTTATAATAAAGGCTTTGTGCATCTTGTAATTTTCTAACAGCGTCACATAGTTTCAAAATGAAAGTTTTTATGGCATTGATTCTGTATGATTAAGAATATTGCAATATTCACTTTTGTATTGGTTGCAAATACTTAGTTTAATTTTTAAACTCACGTAAACAACTAATTGAATAATAGAATAGGGAAACAGTTGAATTTAGTAGAATTTAGTTGCAGCTATTAAATGATTAACACATTTTGTGGCATTGTAAAGTAAAAATCGTAAGAAAATAATTTTCATTTGAAAGCAATTCGTTTTCCGCCTAAAAGTGTATTTGCTTGTCTTAAGTGGTGCTTAAAAAATAGCGACTTTACGGAGAACAAATTGCTTAAGGTCAAAGAGTATGCCAACAAGTTTCACCACAAATAAAAGATCTTCTGAAAGAAAAAAAAATGGCTACCCGTTCTCGCTGTTTGACGAAAGCATTAGTTTTATGATTTAACAATTCTTTCTTAGAAGTATGTAAAGAAATAATGGATGGATATTTTTTTTAGAAAATCTATTAAGTTAACTGATCCGTAGCAAATATTTTAAAAGTTTTTTTTTTAGTTTTTAAAGTAACTAAAAAGTAAGAGGCCATATTTTTCGTTCAATTTTAGCGTGGAGAATTTTAAACTTCAATTTTCAACTTCGTGTGAATCGATGAAATTTTTCTCAAGTACCTTTCCTTTATTTTACTTCATTTTGCATTGCTTTTTAATTTTTTTGCATTTTATTTAATCAAGGTTTTGTTTTTTGTCTTCAGTGATCGAAACACTTAAAAATTTGCAAATATAAAAATCATAATTTTTGTTCTTCTCAAATGTGCACGAATCCACGCATCAAAATCTTTTCTCCTCTTGGCAAAAATACACGATGCATTATCCCACACGTGGTGTGGTACAAGATGTAGCTTGATTCGGCGTGTCATATTTGCAACATTCATATCCTCTGCTCTTATCTCTCTCTCCCACTAGATTAATGGTGCTGGAGAGAACGACGGCTATCTTCAAATCCGCTCCAATCAAAGATCGTTTTTAAAGTCCCTGAAGATAATCCGAAGTTTTTCAATCGCATTTCAATATTCTAGTCTCACAAGAAATGATGTCTTTTTTTTTTTTTTTTTTTTTTTTTGCCGAATTCGTTTTTAAAGTTTTGTTTTTTTATATGTGAGGCTCGAAATACGATTAATTTACCTGCCAACATTCTATGTTGCACTTTTTTAAAGAAGGAATTTTTAAGAAAAGTTCTAGGTTTGTTGTTTTTACCTGAAGGGCGTAGAAATGTAGTGGAGTAATACCAAATTTAAGATTACTTGTTTTCTGTCACATCATCTTTTAAAATAAAAATTACAGTTAAAATATTTTGAATCTAGTAATATTTTATTCATTCAATGAAAATAAAAAGTTATTTCAGTATCGGATAAGCGAAAATAAAAAATTAATGCCCTACGGGACCAGTAAAGCTTTATTTCTGATTTCTTTTTAAAAAATTTAAGCACCGTCACTTTTTAAAACAATTGAGAAATTTTGCACCTTTTGTTTTCGTCCTTTTGGTTTTCTCTGAAAGAAACCTTAGATTCAGAGATTACAACAGCATTATGACACATTGTTTTTGAGACCCTATAGCATTCCTCCCAAAACAACATCATCATAGATTTTGTTGACTCAATTCTTTTACCTGTATTGGCGAACATAGAGATGCGTCTTGTTTCATTATCTTCCCCAATCACTCAGATATGTATGTTAAAAAACGTTAATTGACTTTATTTGCCATGTTAATTGTGTTTTAAAAGTTTTTTTATTTACGTTTTAATTACTTAAAACTAGAGCACAAGAACAAACACATTAAAGCGTGTAAGGAGCAGTGAAAATTCAACTACAGATGTGATGGACCCGCGACTTATGTTTCTAAATTTTTATCTCTGATACAATATGAATATCATTTTTATTTGTACTTTTGATATTGTTGTGTCATTTCGCTTATGTTCTTGTACAAAGTTTTTGACATTTGTCAAGGTTTTTGACAAATGCCAAAAATCTTTTTCAATTAAGTTTAACTTTTATTAACTCTAAAAATAAAGCAAGTGTTTTAGAGCTAATTTTCACAGGAATAAAAGTTAAAAATCAACCAAAGCTGTTTCCTTTACACAATATGTCTAGTTTAAATTTTCAATGCATTGGTATATTTTCTTAATTACATTATTTAAAAAATACCTTATTTTACTCGTTTAAAACAGCAATTTTTTCCAACTGTCAAACGTTCCAAAAAGCTTAAAGCATCTTATTTTTCCGCTCAAAAACATCAATTCCCCCCCCCTCCTCCCTGCAACTATCAATTGTTCTCTTAAATGCCTTCAACAAACTTATCTTATTTTTCCATTTTAAAACTTTTTTTTTCTTACCAATTGTCAATCGCTCCAAAAAGCTTACAATCACGTTTAAGCTGCCTCGCTGACTCATCTGTGTGGGTGTGAGCCCTGTTTGTCAAAATAAATGATTGCCGTATGTTAGGGGATGGACAGACTGTTTTTTTCTCTTCACGTCTCTCAGAGGGATATGGGGGCCTCCCGGTGACTTTTGATTTGTTCCTCCTTTGGGTGACATATATACGTCATAAGAAGAACAGTGTAACTTTTTTTTTTTTGCCTCAAAATCGGTTTCGCGTGTTTATGATTTTATGAAACAGTACATTTTATTGAGTGGTATTTTTTAAGAATGTGTTGACATTATTACTGCCGTCCGAACTAAGAAAGCTGTATCTCCAAAATGGTTAATTTCAAGAAAACCAGCATAGAAACACCACCTACGTAGTTTCTTTATACTTTTGCTGTTACTGGCTTACTGCTTATAGCGTTGTAGGATAACATTCGAGAATTTTCCAAAGTGCGGTTTTAATTTATTGAGAAAAATTGTTTTTTAAAACAAAATTGGTTGCATTTTAAAATTACATTCACAACTTCATCATTTGGTTCAATCACGGGTTTGTGTTCACAATGAATTAGAAAAAAAAAGACACTCCACGGCTGCAAATTTAGTGGTTAAAACAGATTTGACGGTTTTTTTTTTTTTTTTTTTTGTCGGTTTTAAATTATTTCGCGCACGTGCGAACAACAACTGCCAAATAAATCGCTAAATCTGTAGCTGCAGTGGAGTTAATACATAAGTACCGAAAAAAATAAAAGCTTCAGTGCGAGCTAAAAATTTGAGTATCGAATTTGGCGCCTAATGTTGAAAATCTAGGTGTCAAGTCAAAAGTTTTGATCGCAAAATGCGACTAACGACAACTCATTTCTAACACTGCATCCAAAAGTCCGTAGTTATGAGATTTACACTTCATAATTATCTGTCAGTTTTCTTGCAGTTTCCTTATAAGGGAGGACTCGGTTTTATTCCAATTACTGAGACATCGAGTTGACAGTGGGAATCCATAAAGTGAGTCGTCTGTCGTTCGTCATTGGGCGGCAAGTCGTCATATTACTAAAGTACTTTTAGAAAAAATGGAGAAAAAGAAAAAGTTTCCTAAGATAAACACGCGGCACGGCAACAAGTTGTTTCTTTTAGCTTCTTTTTCCACTCAATTTATTTCGCTCGGTTTGGAATCGTTTTATGTACACATACGTCGGTTTCTTTTTTAACGCGCAATTCTTTCACTTCTCAAATATGAAAAAATAAAATAAATAGAGTAAAATATTTTTTACCAGAGACGGCAGGAAGAGGAAGTCGTAAAATCGGGTGTAAATGCGCGTCTAGTTGTCTTCATTAGAAAATAATTTATTTGAATATATATTTTTTCTTTTTTTCTGTTTGTCTTCTTTATGCTGTCTTGGTGATAAAGAGGATGAAAAATGTGCTTCACCCTGGAGTTTCTCAAACGATACTTCGTGAGAGCGTTTGTCGGGGGAGAACATTTCTCAGTGGAAGAGAATAATATGAATGAACATATTTTTGTCATTACGGGGGGGGGGGGGACTTGCTATAGTGTGAAATGTGCAATATGTCAAATTGATGAAACAAATTTTCCTTTGCTGAAGCAGATGCTGCCGTTTTTACTCCTTTAATTTCACATTGAAGTGGAATGTTTCGTGTGAATTAATGTCTATTAATTTTCGTCGTAGGGTTTTCTATTGTAATTACTTGATTTAATGTTGTGTATTTCGATTTTTTTTTTCATTCTAATGTTATTTAAAGTATTGTCTAGTAGCTTGTTTTTTTTAATTAAATTTTAAATATCAGCAATATCGGTTTTGGCAACGTTTGAAAAGCAGATTAGCAACCCCCCCCCTTTTTTTTTTGTTAATTTGGTTATTTTTTTTTTAAAAAGGGCCAGTTGCTCCTCGCTGAAGTAATTCTTCCATTTTTGCAATGAATAATAAAAAACTCAATATACAATGAGTAGTATGAAAATTTTTTTAAGGAATTACGCAGCGTGACATACGTGAAACGCTTCTTGAGTAATATTCTGTATTAAGAAAACTCATTTATATTACACCCCTTTAAATTCGATTTTCTGTTTCTCCAAAATTAGTCATTAGCTCTGGATATGCGCACTCGGTAGACTCCTCAAAACAAGATAAAATTACACCCTTTCTTTTTCCGTCTTGACTTAAGTTGTCATTTAGTATTCATGAAGAGTTACTAAAAACAAAACATTTGAATGATTGAAATCAGTACGTCATGCGCCTAAAAGTTGAAGTAAAATGTAACATCAATACCTGAGCTCTTATGTATGAAGTTTCAAAGAGAAAATCGTTTTAGTTTTTAGAAGTCGATTTAATGTGGCAGCTACGCGCGCTGGTTCGGTCTACGTTTTTATGTTAGCTACATATTTGTGAAGTGTCGTTGTTTTGCACTGAAATAAAGCATGATTTTACATTTTCTATCAAGATTAATCACATAGCAATAACAGCTGAATTTCATTTAAAGCTGAATCAAGGATTTGAGTTGATTAAAACCACAAGAAGCTATTTAAAATGTTTCCCCTGAAAATAAAACCGAATTTTTCAATTGCAGCTTGTTTTTGTTTTTTTTTTTTTTTGTCGTTTTATTTTCTGAACTTTGCTGTATCTTAACAAAATCTGAATTTTAACAAAAACAAAATAACTGGAGTTCAATTTTTCTTTTCTTTCTTGATACTCAAATGTTTGCATCACCAGCAGGAGCGCCGAAAGGGAGGTCACGGGAGGTCACTGGGACCTCCCAAAAGTGTTTTAATCATTCGGCGTTTTAATCGTTCGGACTGATGACTCGGGAAATTTAGGAATAGTATTACAATATTTTGTGTTTATTTGTGCATTGTGTGTGTAGCTGCAATCTTCCTTTTTTATGTACATTTATTACCTTTGCCAATAAGAGGACCGATTGATAAAACTTATTCGATTGTTGCAAAAACCTGTCAAATGACCAACATGCTTTAGTTTGTAAATATGCAATGTCTTATGATATGTCATGCAGTAAATACGTTTTGATCTGTTTTATGCATGTAACAATAATTTATAAACTATCGAATCAATCGTTTTGACTGTCCAAAATACATTCCCGTTGTTATTCATCACAGTTCAAATATTTGTCAATCATCTGAAAAGAAATTTGTGAATGCTCGATTTTTTTAGTGATACCTATTGCCTTTTCTCATAAAGTAATGGTATAAGATCCATGTGTGTGCTCATCTTTTCTGATTCGGCACATTTCGGAATTTTATTCGGCAAACTCAGAAATTTCGCCATCCCAAAAATTTTAGCTCGGGGCGCCCCTGATCACCAGTTATTCGTCGTTTTCCAAATTTTGCTCAAATGTGTCATTGGATTTTTATAAGTTGAAAAAAAAGAAGAATTTCTTCGCTTTCATTCGCACACACAATACTAGAAGCAGAAACTGAAGCAGCTTTTTTCCCAAAGACTGTCATCAGCTAGAGGCCATGATTATAGAAGAATAACGATGTTCCCCCACTGAACGAGCCTTTAAAATCCGAACGAAAAAACGTCATGTATCGTCTACTGTCAGTCATTAGAGAGGCGTGGCAGGACCTCGCGGGCAATCAAGTTTTTTTTTTCTTCTCCCCCCTACCTTTCATCACCCCCCCCCTTTCCTGCCTCGTTCTTCAAGTCTTGGTTTTGTTTTGTTTTTATTTTCTTCCCTTCTCCCTACAAGCATGTATACATGTGTGCACATAGTGCGTAAAAAACTATTTTTCATCTCCTTATGTACACAAAAGTAGTCCCCCCCCCTCCCGTTAGCTGACCCACGTATAATTTTCTGCTTCATATTATAGTAATTTGCGAAGCTAAAGGCCGGACCCCGTTTTTGTGGGGGGGGGGGGGAGTCTTGTTATTATTGCTGGGATGTTTCTGGGATAGAGGGGGACAGAGGAAAGGCAACGAGTTTGCTGAAACGCGTATGGAGAAAACTACGAGCCCACATTGTTTGTTGCTTGTTACCTCATATGAAGTAACGTGTTGCGTAAATTGTTTTTTGCCAGTTGAAATGGGTTTACTTATTTATTTTTAAAGGGGTTTTTTCCGCTGTACAGACTCACATCACAAAGACATGCGTTTATAGTCGCTTCGGTTGATAAAGTTTTGCTTTAAAAGGGTATTTGCAGCTTTTATGCTGTGAATAATGTTCCACAATATTTTTTTTCGACCTTTGTATGTACTTCATAATTAGAATAACAAAATAATAATAATAATGAGTAAAGAAATTACTTGAATTCGTTTCTAACAAATTATTTTGCGATCAAGGATCCATGTCAACAAAAAATACATTTTTGCACATTTCTGTGCAAGTTTTCATTTTTTTATTCGTACAAAAAATCATACCTGTGATTTATACCATGCGGAGGAAGCAATTTCCATGCAGTAAGATATGTGGTCCACTGTAAAAAGATACGATTAGAAATTGTGATGTTAAAAAAATAATTAAAAAGCATTTCTCCTTGAAGGGAAGCACTAGGAAAATGAAAAATTTATTCAAAATGAATTCGTTTAAATATTGTGTTTAGGAACTGAAGTCGAATACGATTTCGAGATGAATCATACATAATTACCGTGTCCACACGTTTAAAGTATAAAATAAACCTTCACCATCATATCTGCCGTTTTTAAGTATTTAAAATAAGTTATTCAATCATAGAACAATTGTCAAAAAAAAAAAAAGCAATACATCTAAAAAAGAGCCAGTAAGATGAGATTTATCTGCAGATAATAATACGTAATCATCAGAGCTTAATTTCTAACCAAAGAAAAGTAGGGGAGCCCTATATTTTCGCAAATAGTTTAAATTCTCACGGAAAAAAAATGAACAAGAAATGGAGCAGAGCTTCTATGAGCTCACTTACAAATTCACAATTTTCGCCCTGTGCATAAAGTTTTTAAAATTTTTCCAGTGCCGGAACGCAGTAACGGATTTGCCATGTGGCAACTGTCGCGTAGGCCCAAAAAGTCTTCTTAAATGGCAAACAAAAAAAAAACTTGTTCAGCTCTAAGGGGTTCCCAAAAAAAATACATTTCGACGGACCGCGTAATCTTTTAATACACGAGGAATAACGGCAGTTATACTTAATAGTGTCATTCCTAGTAGCTGTATTCTTACTGAAAGAGAACACTATTTGGCGCATTACTTTTGGCAATAGGAAGACTGGCTACTGGCTAGTCAATTTTCGTCACATGTATGAACATTTTGTAAAGAAAAAACGGGTATCTTTTTGTGGGAGAAAAGTGATTATTCATCAATTTCGAGCTGTTGTTTTGGTGGGCTCTGGAGTTCAATACTGATGAGTTCCGCGAAGAGTCCCAATTCGAAAAAAAATTCTGTAACAAAGTGCAGGAGCTAAATTCCCATGTAAATTAAGACCTTTTCATACACATACACTGTAAAACATGAACTTTTATTTTCACAGCATAATACTGGCGGCCGAAGTTCTAATTTAAAACTGTAAAATGCGCAGTTCTTACTGCAAAGTTACCAATTTTACAGTTTATTTCCGTAAAAACTAGCTGCATAATACTGTAAAAATAGCAGTATAATACTGACAGCAGAGGTTCCAGTTTAAAACTTTAAACTACAAGGTACTGTAAAATCAGCAACATTACGGTTTATTACTGCAAAATTAGAAGTTTTACAGTTTATTACTGTAAAATTAGCAAATTTTACAGTTTATTACTATAAAATGAACTGTATTATACTGTAAATACAGCAATCATTTTTTTCCGTGTAATAGTAACAAGAAGCAGAAATAAAATACATAACTAGACGTTCAACTAAATAAACATTATTCTTTTTTCGTTGCATACAGTGAACGATGTAAGATTATAATTTTACATGACGTGTCAAACTGAGCACATTATATATGCGACACCTGGCGTAATTTCTGCAAGTTACAATGAACTGATGGGGCGAATCACAATTATAGAAGCAAATGCGAATCCTTAAAAAATGCCAAAGCCATAAAGCTCGCAAGAGGAGGCGCCGGTATTATTTTGACACCTGTAGCGCTCGGCAGGATTCTGCACCTTGTTAACATACTCCAGTGTCACTCCTGTGTACACAAACTCAAGCTTGGAGCGTGTTGAAGGTCTTGTTAAAGGAGTCTGAAAAGCTTTTTTTATGAGGTCAATGGTGGAAAGAAGCTGGAATAATCTGATCGGATGTTAGTCGTGTTTTTTACTTGTGCCATTTATGCCATCTTTCAGGGAAGTTTTATTTCTGAAGAATTCATTTTCTCTGTAAGCATTCATTCGAATTAGGTTGATGAATGTCTAGTCTAGTGCGCTGCTGTTCGTTCAGAGATTACTTGACAAGATTGGATAACTAATTCTGCAATGTATATTTTCTCAACGAAAAAAAATTCAACTGTTTCTTGAGAGGAATCCAGTTAGTCATTGGTACACGTTTGTTTCGCAACTAAAACTACTTGGAGTATAGTTATTTTGGGAAACTTTGAAGCAACTGGAAAGTAGGTATGGCAGAAGCGATGTAAAAGTTGATGGGATTCTTTCAGTTTTGTAAAAATGGCAAATGTTGCCTCTCCGGTATCTTCCTTATAATGAGATATGATAAATAATCCTTATTATTGTTAAGTTTAAGCGCCTGGGTGATCAAATTACTTTTACATACTAGTGTGAGTCATAAGTTTTACAATAAGTTACTTGCTTTATTTGAGAGCATCAGACGATATGAGCCGAACCTATTTACTTCTGTTCAGCTGAAAATAATCATTCCTAGAAATCGAAGTCACAGTAAAATACAGTCTACAAAAAAACTTCATCTGATTCAATTTTTACAGGTTTTAGCGTTGGTATGATATTTGATAAAACGACGCATAAATTCATTTATGGTAGAAAATAGCAATTGAACGTTATTTTATGACCATAAATAAAAGCATGAAAAGTTTCCTAATAACCTTCCTTTCTACAGACGCCTTACATCCTTGAGTGAATTTTTGAGCATCATAGTACTTTGATTTTAATTTGGCAAAGATTCCACTAAAACTGTAAATCTGGACACAACTAAGAACATCACATAAAAACTGACACATATATCTCCTTTTATATTTATAGTTTCATTTTTATTTATTTATTTATTATTGAATTATAATTTTTTATTTTATTTTTTATTCATTATTTATTTACTTACTTTTTTGTGCGTGTGTGTTAGCAGTATTACAACACCTTTCTGAATAATCTAGAAATCTTTTTTCGTGAAGTATTTCTTTCACTGATATTTATAGGGGCTCTAAAGATAAACGCAGCTAAACTTATCTTGACACTGAATAACAGAGTGGATCTTAAGATCTTAATACGAAACTCGATAGATTTTCAAGATCTGTCTTCCACCATTTCTTCGATAGTCCATCTTCATCAGCGATCACTAATTGCAGTGTAATGCAGCAACTGAAGCCCTACCTCACTAATATCCCCATCATTAATATCAAACATTCATAAAGCGAAATTCTTGAGCTGGTATCAATTTAATTGGACTGTCTTCCCCATTAGTACTCGGATCGTGTGCCACCACCACCCATCACGATTCTGTGGATGCCCCTGAGACTGAGAGACGACAAAGAAGCGTGTGGGCAGTTATATATCAATAAAACTACACGCTGTGCCCTCCAGAAAAAGGGCCATCCTTTGGGTGCCCCATGGTGCAATGGCCTTTATGAAGCAAAAAATTAAAAATTCCAGTCGCTCAATCAAAATCCGAACCACTACGCCCCTACAATTAAGGTCATGTCAGCGTCTCATAGACGTGCTCACTTATTACACGGCCATCAGTACGTCGAAATGAGCATGATTATACCCCACCTGCCCTGCAATTTTACTGCGTTGCCGCCCCATAAAAACATACATTGCTAATGGGGAGGGGGGGGGGAGCAGACAAACATGACGTACGACTGGGCAAAAGATGATGAATAATAGGGTGGTGAAAGGAGCGTATTAGTTTTGGCTTTCCCATCCTCGTTTTGTTTGCTTTTTGCAATCTTCAACAGACTTAATCGTCGAAACGTCCTTGTTACTACCTTAACGAAGCACGATAAAGTCGTGAGACAAGTACCTGGAATACTTTTTTTTTTTTTTTGAGTTGTATTATTATTTTTTCATTTCTTGATATTTATATTCAGATGTCTGTTTCGCGTAATGACGTGGAAATTCCTCCTATTTGTTAATTCGTCATTAAATCGCACGGCGTTTTTAATGGTTATATTCCAGGTTGTGCAAGCAACTTTGAGGGAGGTCTCTTTTTAATTTTAATCCCGGACTCATCGCAAATTGGAATGCTGTTTGATTGATGTGCTTGCTTTGAAGATGGATGAGGATTTGCCATGCTCTCGAAGGGGGATACGATGGCTATTAAGCAGCAAAATATTAATTATTCGATGATTAATACTTTTTAAAATGCCTTTGCATCTTTCATAAGATATCAGGATTCTATGTTTGTCGTAATTTGCATTCGAAGGCATAATAAAAGACGATTTATAATAGGTTGTATTATTTTTATAGTTCGTAATATCAATCATATAAATGTCTGAATCAAAGAAAATATTAACTGTCGCGTAATTAATGCTTTTTAAAACACTTTTGCATCTTTCATAAGATATCAAAATTCAATGCTTGTCGTAATTGGCAATCGAAAACATGAAAGACAATTTATACCTGTATTATTTTAATTGTCCGTAAAATCAATCGAATCATATATGTATATTGAAATCAAAGGAATGAAAATCAAGGAAAATATTAATTAATTGACGATTAATACTTTTTAAAACACCTTTGCATCTTTCATAAGAAAACATCAGAGAATTCAATGTTAGTTAGTGGTAATATGTGTTTGAAAGCATAAAAGGCAATTTATATATTTTGTAATATTTTTAGTTTGTTGTAAATATTATCCAAGAAAAATAGATCACATTCAAAAATCAGGGACCAAATAAGTCCTTGTAAAGTTCGTAATATCAATCATACAAATAGCTAAATTAAATAAAATATCAATTGTCCCATAACTAATTATGCTTTTATTAATTGATTAAGCCTTTTAAAAACTCTTGGTTGTTTATCGATTTGCAGAACTTCCAGATTTAAGGATATTTAAATGCATTCTTTTATTGTAAGTAATTTAGTGATTTTTTGAACATTTGGTGCATCGTTGCTGCTGTTGGGAAGCTTTTAAGCTCCAAATGAATAAATCAGGGAATGCAAGAAATTACACATAATATATGCAAAATTGTAATTGCGTCTGATTATCAGTTTATTTTCTGGACTCTTTTCTTTGCTTTTTTTGCGAAATACCACGAATTAAATCTGGCTGTGCTGTACAGGGCCAAATGCACAAAAAATATTACCTCAAAAGAAAAATGAAATGATAGAGGAACAACGTTTTAGAGTTAAAAACCGTGGAAAGAAATATTTTAAATAACAAGTATTCATTCTAATACAGGATAAACGATTTACAGTTATTTGAATAAAGTAACAAATTAATTTAATGCTTCCTGTTGTAATCTTTAAAAAAGTCAAACAGCACAAAATGATTAAATAAAATAAAATTTTTCATTTTGGCATAGAAAGTATCAAGTAATTTTTTCCTGCCATGTTCAGTAGTTCTTTGCATGCATTCTACGCAAGCGCAAAACATGAACGACAAGGGATTCATTGATATTGCTCTTAACCGAAGTTATGTAAAAATGTTCGAGTTGTTTTAAACTGTGAGCCTCTCTTAGTGCTGTAAATCAAAGCATCAAAAGCAAATAAATTACGCTACTGATTTTTTATAGCTTGAACCAATTAGTTCATCTAATTCAATGCATCGGCCGGCCCATCGCAATTGTAATAGTTACGTCATGGTAAACCTGCCACTGCATAAAAGCAAGCATCGTGCGACACTGTAAAAGCGCTTCTGAGGTACAATTGTCACCTTTCCTTTTCATCCATGGTCTACTGTTCTTTCAAAAAAAAAAAACACTCTCCGTAATTAAGAGCTCTAATAAATTTGGTATAACAAGTCTTTCTAATCTCTATCATCATGTATTATTCAATCCAGAATTTAATCTGCGTCATCGATATGTGCATAAATCTTTTGAAGATTCTAACATGCTGATACAACTCGGCTCGACTCGTCCTCCGATAATACATGGCATCCCGATAACAACTACAGCGTGACGAAAGTAATTTACGCGTTGATTGTGGCAAACGAAAAGAAGGCATCGTTAATCGGATTTGAACTATCTACATCAATTTGTTATTTGGAAAATGACAGTTCCAAAATGTAGAAATCGAATTGTCTTTTCTTTTGTAATTTTCTCTGTCGTTTAATAAATATGGATGGGGGTGGCCTCCCGCTAATCCTTTTGTAATTTATTTTTAATTTTTGCTCTGATGTCTATTTTTTATTGCTTACAGATGTTTTATCATTAGATTTGGAGGGACATGCACGATATCTGTCCCACGAACCATCCCAACGACGGGCGTAACATCTTACTACATTTTAAATATTTTTCAAGAAATATCTTTTTAGAGGAAAATAGTATATTTATTAACATTTCTCTTTTGAATTTAAGTTTAAATATATTTTTCTACATGGAAAAGAACCAAGAAATAGAATCTCTTTCCGCCTTCTCCCTGAACCTCTCTTCGCCTAGCATCGAAGATAGTTTCAAAATGCCACTTTTGAACTTCAAAATTGAAAATTTACTTAGGGTGAGTCCCCTCGAGTGAGGGACGATCGCCCCCCATCACCCCTTCCTTGTATCCGTCCCTAGAATTAAATAGTTTCGGAAAATTATCTAATATATACACTAAAAAATGAATGTTGTTTTTACAGTATAATACAACTAATTTTATCGTAATAAATTGTAAAAATTGCTAATTTTACAGTAATAAGCTAAAAAATGGCTAACTTTACAGTACTAAACTGTAAAATTAATTGCTAATTCAACAGTTTATTACAGTGCATTTTAGTTTTGAACTGGAACTTCTTTTGCCAGTATTGTACTGTTGTTTTTACAGAATAATACATTTAAATTTTACGGCAAGAAACTAAAATTTCTAACTTTACAGTAAGAAACTTTAAAATTGCTAGTTTTACAATTTATTACTGTGCATTTTACAGTTTTAAATTGGAACTTCGGCTGCCACTATTATACTGTAAAAACAACAGTTCATTTTTTGCAGTGTAGATTTTTTCTTATTTTTAAAGATGAACAACATTTATAAAAATTTGAATTTCTGCAAGTGTTAATTCAGATCTTGCTCTTAAATAAATTATGTGCGAAAAGAAACATACTTTTGCGCACAAGCAACGTTGACTGACATGTCCTAAAATAAACTGCGATTGGTTGATAAGCTGAAACATCTCTCGTTTAAAGCGAAAGTCATTTTCTTCATGATTCGATTTTCTCCCTTCGTCTTTTTATCTTGCTGCCTCCGATTTATACATTCTTGTGTTTTGAGATAAAATAACAAAAATTGCTCTTCTAACAAGGACAGGAAGAAGAGCAAAGCTGCGTGTTTCCTGTCTTCGTGGGAGCTCATTTATAATCCAAAGGGCTTATCTCAAGTGGTAATTTGATTCGGTATCGCTGATAAAGTGACGGCAAATCGAAAATGTTATTCTAGAGCGATTATTTTATCGTGCCGTTGAGTGGTTACAGTTTAAAGGATTAATCACTGGTAAGGAGCGATTAGTCTTCTAACTGGAAAATTAAAATTCCATTTGTGAAATAAGTACAGAAATATCTTGTTGGATATTACATAATTTTTTAAAAATTCATACGTTAGGAATTTCAATATTTAAAATATGTCTTTTTATTGTATAAATTTAAATTGCTTGCACTGTAAACAATGAATGTTATTTTTAAAGTATAATACAGCTAAATTTCTGGTATTAAACTGTAAAAATTGCCAGTTTTACAGTAATAAAGTGTAAAAATTCTACTTTTACGCTACTAAACTTTAAAATTGCTAATTTTACAGTAATAAATTGCAAAATTGGTAATTTTACAATTAACAAGCATGCATTTTACAGTTTTAAACTGGAACCTCTGCTGCCAGTATTATACTGTTTTAACAGTAATAATACAACTAAATTTTACGGCAATAAACTGAAAAGTTCCTGACTTTAAAGTAAGAAACTGTAAAATTACTAGTTTTACAGTTTATTTCTGTGCATTTTACAGTTTCAAATTGGAACTTCTTCTGCCAGTATTATACTGTAAAAACAACAGTTCAATTTTTGCACTGTATAAAATATTTTACAAATTTTACACAGTTGCTAAATTTGTTTAAAAGCTATACTCCTAGTGATATAAAATTTCTCTCCAGTCATTACTGGCGAATAATCCTCAACGCAGCATGAACATTAACTATAAACCAATTACAGGAAGGAAAATTATTTTAACGTTTACAAACGGAAAGTTTTTGATGAGAAAAAAACGAACATTTTGTTGAAATGCGTGCCAAAGAAGTGTGATTTTAAAAGAAAAAAAAAAGTACTTACACCATGATATGGCTAAAAAACTTGAAACTGTTTGGATTTTAAACTCGTGGATTAAAAACAACTAATCCTTGATTGAGGAAAAAAGTCAAAAGTAAACATGGCGATTTCACGCTTTTTTTTTTTTTTTTTGAGGGAGAAGACTAAATTAGCAAATTTTTAACAAATATATATATTTTCAAAAATTCATTTCAATTTCATGTGTAGTGTATTTTAAAAAAATATCTCAACAGATTAGTTTTCGTTAATTGTTCACGAATAGCATTAAAACATTTCACAAATGTTTATTTATTTTCCTAAAATTTGTACTTTTAATGTGCTGGTACATTTTGATTTTTTTCCCCATTTAATCTTTCATAATCGAAAAAAAAAAAAAGGAGAGAGAAAGGTAAAAAAATGTATTTTTATCAAAAACGATGTCGGACATAGTCATTTAATAGTTTCTCTCTCTTTTTAATTCTAAAACGTTTTAATCAACATGTAAAAACTACTTTTAATTTCCTCGTGTGAAATACGTTTTTACATGCTGTTCCTTCATTAAGTACTTGAGGCTCAGTTTTTCAATTATCTCTACATAAAATACGTTGAACAGTTGAAGTTTTTACTAGTTTCAAGTGCAGCATTCATTTTATTAATTGGGCTGAAAATGTTCTAAAATGCATTTTATTCTTTTGTTTCACGACTTGCGTAAAATGCATTCTTCTGTCTCGCATTATTATATTAACTCTTGTCTCTAACCGCTCATAATTTAATTTTAATTTCCCCTCACCTTTAATTAAACAGTTCTGCAGAATCCTTTTTTTCCCTCTCTTTTCGTAATTGCTAGATGGGAATTATTTTCATTTGGAAACATGCAGCAACGTATGAAATGTTTTTGCTTTAGGTTCTGCGAACAGTTCTGCTCTAATCAACAACAATTAATATTGTACCCTGCTGTGACATCGTTTGTGTCAATTTATTTTTCAACAATTATCTTTTCAAACAACTTTTGTAAGTCAGTAAACTAATTAAATGGTTCGATTCTTATTTGGAAATCGAGACCATAAAGTAATTTGTCTTTTTCTGGTCATGTACTAGTTAACTAGCGCATTTAAATTGGAAACATGGCAAAAAGAATACTGTAAAATTTGTATCATAAGCTTTGGAATATTCGTAACTTAAATCTCAATTATGCATGCATTATAATTTATTGTAGCAAGAACGGGTTGTTTTCTCTGCGTTGATACTACTTTGGGCCCCGAGAAAAGACTTTTACAAAATTCATTTTTTATTGACGATTTGCAGAAGAAGTGCTTGGCGACATTTGGCGACGAAGTTCAAATGGTTCCTGACAAAATAATTAGACACATTGTGTTCTCTGGGATTTTCCAAGCTGCTTTCACATAAAAACTGGGAGCAAGTATGCAACTGAGTGGCTCTTGTAATGTGTTGATTAGTTTTACTCAGCACACATTTGCATAATTTATAAAATGTACTCTTTTCTGTGTTTTTGCTATAGTGCAGTGTTTGCTTAACTTGTTACTGAAAAACTATGTCGAAACTGACCTGAAATAGAACTGAAAACATAATTAAGCATAAAATTTCTTTCAAGAATTGCGCAAAAATATTCACTTTGTAACTCCTCCAGGTCGCGATTGCATTGAGCTGCATCGCAAAAAATGAAATGTTTTTACAGTATAATTATGCCAGCCGACGTTCCAATTTAAAACTGTAAAATGCATAGTAATAAACTGTAAAACTAGCAATTTTACAGTTTCTTACTGTAAACCAAGCAATTTTATAGTTTATTACCGTAAAATTTAACTGTATTATACTGTGAAAACAACAGGATAATATACTGATAGCAGAGGTTCCAGTTTAAAGCTGTAAAATGCATGGCAATAAACACTGTAAAATTAGCAATTTTACAGTTTAATAGTGTAAAATTAGTGATTTTACAGTACATTACTATAAAATTAGCAATCTTTACAGCTTATTACTATAAAATTAGCAATCTTTACAGCTTATTACTATAAAATTAGCTGTATTATGCTGTAAAAGCAAAATTAATTTTTTACAGTGTGTGCTCTATTTCTACAGGATTGAAAGCAAAAAGTCTTTGCTTTAATGCTGTTGTTTTACAGTTCTGTCCTATTCTAATCATTTTCTTTTTCTGTTCTACAGGCCTAAATGCGGAGCTACGCTACGTCAACAACGGGACTGTGAACGACTACGCGCTGGGCTTCGTGGTCATGGTGCCCGACCACATATCTGAGCTTCATTTCACATGGCAAAGCTTGAGGCCCAACCCGGTAAGTGTGCCTCATTTTCTTGGGCATCGGAGTTGATCGAAACGCTCGCCATGCGTCAGTGGAAAATAATAACATTAGCCCTCAACTGACCCCCTCTGTTCTGTTCATGATCAATAACCCTTCTGTAACTAAAGCATGTTATTATAGCTTTTTTTTAAATCAAATGCCGGCCCTCTTTTTGCTTTTTTACTGCGTTTTATAGTTTTATTATACTTGCTTTGTCGTTGGTAAATGAGCAAAGCGTTTTAACCTTTGGCCAAAAACAAAAACGAAGAATAGTAGTTATAAAGTAAATCTGTTAATAAAGTTAACACAATGTAGAAGTAATCACAGGTTTACGGATTTTGAGATTAAACTTTTCAAATTATACATTTTCATTCTTTTCTTGGTTTAAGTCAACAATTCAAATAAGTTTTTAAAAGGTTTTTAATAGCTTTTATTGCCCTCTTTTACCGTAAAAGTAAAAGAAAGAAAAAAAAAAGCATGAAAAGATGTTTAATGCATCGTAAAAATTTTAGTAAAGTCCAAAAAAAAAAGTCGAAAATTCATAAAATGATTGAATAAATATCGGAAAATTAAAATTTGGAAAGTAAGGTTTGGGGTGGGGAAAATGTGTCTGTTGGTCCCCCCCTCCCAAATAATTTTTGAATAAGCAGTCCGATTCTTACAAACGGTTTTCGTTCGAAATATCTCGACGAGGACACCTCATTTCCGCATTTACTCTTTGATTTCTCGTTTAATTTTGAACAGTTCAAAAATCTTGCCCCCCCCCCCCCCCCCCCAATATCTCTTGAGTAAACTGAACTGCAACTGTCCGATTAGAAAAAACTTTTTTTTGAAAAGATCTTAGAGAGAGCATTTGCAGTCTTATATAATAAAGTTAGTTTTGTTAATAAAGTACTAAAGGATTGTTACTTGTTAATAAAGGACACTTGTTAATGAAGGATTTTGGGCTTTGAAATTTTTCAAATAGCACAGGCTTTCGACGCGTTCCTAAGCATTTTTGTAAGCTCTTTTTCACCCCTTACTTGTTTCACTATATTCTTGTGTCTTTAACTTCAATTCAGAAAATAAAATTCATTAATTTGGGTAGTCCTACCAGTGAATGAATGAACTCTTGGGTACAGTCGGTAATGAAGGCGGATTTCAAAATATTATTTCTTGTAGTATATAGCATACACTATTATTCAATAAGCATACAAGCTATTTTGCCGCAATTCACCTCAGCTTCTAATGGATATATAAAGTTTTCTTCCCACTTTCAGTTGTTTCCACATCAGCCTTGACTTAAATGCATTTTCTTCAAAACCGTGTTTCTAACTTATCCGCTTTTTGATAAATACTCAAATTACTGCTTTAATGCTTAGTGCTATTTTTTAGAAGTTTCTTCTTTTTTAGAAGTTATTTAATATAATGCATAAAAATGCATTATATTAAATATTGTATTGACATATTATGTCTTCAAATATCTTGACTGAGCACTATTCGAGCCAAATTTCCGCTCTGTATCGTTAAACATAAAATTAAATTGCAAAACATTAATTAGAGTTTACGTATATATTGAATATGATTGCAACCAACTGACATAAAGATTTGATCCTTTAGTAAATCTTTTGCATTTATTTTCTCTGCTCACATAAGTCAGATATTAGTCTTTCTTATGATGAATAACAGGTATTTTTCTTTTTAAATGAAGCAAAAAAGCATGAATGCCGAACACTACAAAGAAACAAATCAAAAATTTATGGTTTATTTGTACTTCTCTTTTTATCCGTGACGAATAACGTCATATTTTTTTTTCCCTTCATCTCCCGAATCTCTTTTAACCGCAGGATTTGAGCTCCTCAACCCCTTACCAACCAATCGTATGAAGGACATCGATGAAAAGGAGGGGGGGGGGATCAAAGGAATGATTGCTTGCCCCCGAAATGGCGGGCATAAATCCTCGATGAACTGCCCATTCCCATTTGTTAACGTGGCGCAGATGCGGCGGCCGTAAATAGCGGACTCGCACTTAACGCAATCAACTCATAATCTATTTGCCTCTAAATCTTTTTACCTCAATTAAGGAAGGTGAAATTTATGCCCTTGACGACCCCACGCTCGGGTCGTTACAACAAAGGAATTGTTTTTCATCTTTCTTTCATTTGTCGTCATAGCAATGGTCGTCAATTCTTTGAATATCGTTTCCATCGCCAGATTTTTTTTTAATCACTAATATTTCACTTGAGCTTTGAATATATATATTAAATTTTCTCTCTTTATCGTGAGCAAGGGCAAATACAGGGGGGGGGGGCAAGGGGGCGATCACCCCTCCCTTGCGTGACTCTTCTCCAGCAGTTTTTAGATTTTTAACTTCAAAAAAGGCATTTTTAGTTGATCTTTGATGATATTAACCCATTTATGCCCAAGTTTTTTTAACAATTTTTTTCATTTTTTATCTGCTTAAAACTCTTACTTGGAATGGTTTACATACATTTTAGGCTTAAAATAGTTCGCCGTTGCCATATTTATTAAGTTATTTAACGCTCTGTTTATGGGATATTTTGCAGATATGTGAGCAAAATACGACCTTGCTTGACTTCACTTTTGCAAAGTAACATTACAGAAGGCATCTGTTATCAATTTTAAGCAAATCACTTTTAAATAGTTTAATTTTATGAAAAACAAGTTCGCAAAAAAAAAAACTTACTACCCATGCTGGATCGTTGCTTGACTGATTTGTCTGAAAATAGCTGTCAACAAATAAACTCTGATGTCCAAATAGTGACTCTAACTGGTTTTCTCAAGAAAAAGGACTATTTTAACTTGTGAAAAACAGCTTTAGTAAAAGGATATACCCATTACAGCTTTTTGTATGCAGTAACTGTAGTGTCCCGTTTTTAGGCTACTGGGCATAAATGGGTTAAGGGATTGATGTGAGGATTCTTGGCTTTGATCTGGAATTTTTTCGGAATGGAAGACCAAAACATTTGTAATCAACATGTATTAACAAGGATGCATGGCGAAAAAAATGAGCAAGTAAGAAAAAAAAATCAATCGCCCCTCCCTTGGAACATTTCTGGATCCGCCCTTGATTCTGAGGGAGTGAGAAAGATCTGTCTGTGAGTAGAAATTCGAAATAATTACGTTGTCATATCCAGGATACTGTGTTTTGCGTTCATTGATTGTGAGAGTTAATGTCTTATAGCAGAAAATGATTAGATGCTGACCATAATTTTTATGTACATTTATGACTCCCTTCCCCCTTTGCCATAAAGTGTTACAATTTATCCTATCATCACTTATCAGTTAAATGAGTTGTGTTACCTCTCCTCTTCTTTTTTATGATACCGTATACAAAATCTGAACCAGTTCTTAAAATATTTTCAGAGAAAAATTTCTTGATTTTTCTCTGTTTTAGAAATTTACTTTTAACGTTTCTTTTGAAAACAACAGTAACGTCTATGCAAAACTAAAAAAGGAGTCTATAAATTAGATTTAAAGCAGTTGCAAAGGCAATAAAATGCATAAGGCAATAAAATGCATAAGGCAATAAAATGCATTCCTCACTGCTTTATGCACAAGGTAGTTTGAATGAGGAAAAAACCACGTTTTATTACACTAACTTACAAATTAAATTAAAGGGGCAGGTGGATAAAGGTGATATGTGATTTTTTTTTTTTTAGTTTCTGGAAAAAGCTTTCAAAAAAAAAATGTTGTTATTTTTTTTAATATGTTTTTCTCAACGGTTGAAAACGGGGTCATATTCTTAGTTACCAATCATTTCTGTGACTAAAAGGACATGATACTGATGGACTCATGACCTTTATCCATATTAAAACGTTAAGTTTCAAAAAGTCACATATCACCTTTATCCACTTGCCCTTCAATTGCTATTTATAGTGCGATAAAACGTTGTTTTGCATGTACCGTTTCTGCCCTGTGAGAAGTTTCTGCATACTACACTTTTTTTTTTAAGTAGTGTAACAGTGAAACTTAAAATAAACCTCAAACGCCAAGCATGCATGCACCCAAGAGCTTGTATAGTAAGTCTCTGGAGGTGTACTGGAGCATAGGCAGCCAACTGCAGTGGGTTGGCGCCAATCCAGCGTTTAACGTCAGATTAAACGCCAAGGAAACCGATTCGATGTATTTATGACATATCAGAACGTTTTTCGACTTCTAATGACCCTATCACCAGCCTGCCAAGTTACCTGGGTTGCGTTATTTCAGCTCTTCTTTTTGTATGGTATAATCTGTCCTGCTGTTTGTGTTGTTAGGATACCACTCTTTCATGCAGGATGCGTCAGTGATGAAATTTTTTACTGAAGTTCGAGGTTTGGGTGTGTCCTATGTTTGCTCTACAGATTAAAATTCCGAGCTCTTTGCCCCTGATTTTTGAAACCTACGGGGAAAATAGAAGTAAAATTATACTGTCTTTTAGCACAACCTTTTTTACTATCCGCTTTTTTCTTTCTTGCTCTAAAAAATATATATTACGAATCTGTCTTCTTTTACAAAATATGCAGCATATTTGAAGTAATTAAATACCTTTGTGCTAGTGATGAAGAGAAAATTACAACGTTAAGGAGGCACATATGCGCAGGGATACTGCAGACACGTGTTTTGGCGTTACAAGGAACTCCTTTTTCAATGCAAAAAAATTTTGAGCTTATGGATGCACAGACATCCGATAAAAGTCCCAGCTTTTGTAGTATAATGTACATATAGTATATTTTTTTCATTCTGTTAAATAGTTCCTGATAATTAATTATTCCTGATTTTATAGTGCATAGTATGGCCTATTTTTTCAACACGAAAACTGCTCGTGTCCAACTTATGGGAAGCATAAATTATGTATGTAAAAATTTATGTATGTAATGCACTTGGGGATGAACTTTTTTCTCACGGTACATTTTTTTTTAGCATCAGAATTAAAATCAAAAGACACTGAAAGTGATACGTAATAATGCTGACAATAAATTTTGCTTGTTACAACTCGAATATACAATGACCAAAATAACTGAAAACACGAATGGGCATAAGTGATTATTGAAACCGTGAAACACTGTATCTAAACTTGACTTATCAACTTTACATTTCTTTAGATCTTCCAGAAGATATAACCTTTTATTACATTATTTCATTCCTGTAACGCAATTCACTGTAATTACGTTTTCTACAATCTAGCCATCATGTTTCTCACATTTCTGTTTTCCAAAATTCTTTTCTTGAAAAGATACAAACTACGCGAAAAGAATATTCAATTTATGGAAACGAAGTTATGTAATATTTCTCGACAAAAACCCAGAAAAAACGTGCTTTATCTTTTATATACCTTTATCTCGGAAGACGTCCTAGGTGCGTGTCTGGTGACGATTCCGATACGATTTACGACATGTCGTAAACGATTTTCACCACAAGAGCAGTAGATATCTTTTGAAGTAATGGCCCTATTACTCATTGCCGCTTTAAAAATCTGCAACGAACTTCGCTTGTTCACTTATCATTCTAAACACAAGTTTTATTTTTTTATATACGCTGTAAACTGATAACATCTGATATAGAGCCTCTGTATTTTTGAGATGCAGATTAAACTTCAAGAACTGGTGTATATTTGATGCGTAAATCAGTCAGAAACTATCGTGAAATGATGTAATTCTTTTCGTTTTTTTACCTGTGTCACACTTTTTTTTTCACCTAATTCCCCCTTCCTCAGTCATATGTCACGCTGTTTCTCATAAGCATATTGTTAGAAAATTGTGGGATGTCGCTATCCTTCTTCCTTGTCACAATTTCTCGCCCCCCCCCCTCTCTCTCTCTCTCTCCTAAACGCGTGACATCGTTTGTTCACGATTCCTTTTCATTTTGTACGTGTTGTATTTTATTTGAATTACACACTGCAAAAAATAGTTGTCGTTTTTACCGTATAATACAGCTAAGTTTATAATAACAAACTGTAAAAATTGCTAATTTTATAGTAATGAACTGTAACATTGCTAGTTTTACAGTAATAAACTAAAATTACTAGTTTTAGTGATAAACTATAAAATTGCTGATTTTACAGTTTATTGCTGTGTATTTTACGTTCTTGAAACTGGAACCTCTGCTGCCAGTATTATACTGTAGCTTTTACAGTATAATACTTTTAATTTTGTGGTTATAACATGTAAAATTGTGGTAATAAACAAAAATTGCTGCTTTACAGTAATAAACTAAAATTGACATATTTACAGTTTACTACTGTGCATTTTACAGATTTAATTTGGAACCACTACTGCCACTATTATACTGTAAGAACAATGTTTTTTTTTTTTTTTTGCAGTGCAGCGAACGTTCATTTTGTGTACTTAGGTATATGATTAAATTTGCCGAGCAGTCCAATGTGCACTCTATACTATTAGTAAGTGATCGAAAGATATTCTGTACCGATCAATATCATCCTTCACTTGTTCGAAATTCGAACTCTGGATTGTGGCGCAGGAGCCGTGTGTTCTAACACCTATGCCACCAATGCTGGACATATTTTCAGTTTGAAAACATATCAGTAGTTGTAAAATTTAGTGTATATTTATCTTCTGTCATTGAAATTAATAATTGTTAAAAATTAAAAAAATCCTTAAAAATATGAAGGATTTGTAGTTAAACAAAATCAGAATTAGCACGAGACTTGCATAAAAAGGACAACCGAAAAAAATAAAGAAGAGAAAAGGAAAGAAAAAGAAAATTATAAAACGGGGAGGGGGTGAAAAAGAGAGAGAGAGCGAGGTGTGTTTATATTTAAAAAAAAAGTTCAAACCCTTCTCCTGTCCGGTATCAATAAATTAAAAAATAATATGAAAAATAGGAAAAATGCAAAGATTAGATTTTAAAAATATTTTAGAACACACACACAGCTTAAGAATATACTATAACACAAGGACTTTGTTTGGAATTAAACGAGACTAGTGTCCCGTAACCCAGTATTTATTTTAAATAATTAGTTACCACTACGCTTCGATTCCAAATTATTTTAGATTATGCTTCTCATTGGTTGAAACAGTTTCATAGCAACACGCGTCACTTCTGAATATAAAGAATGATTTACTTCTTTTTAAAGATGATAAATCCATCCTTTCAAATTGTTAATCGCATGATTTCAAGAACTTCAACTAATGCGCTTTTTCATCGGAAATATTATAACATTGAAATTAGTTTCAACAGTGTTAGAAATAAGCGGTCGTAAGTCATACAGCGGTTGCTAGCGACTAAAAAGTTTGATTTAACATCTAGATTTCCAACTCTGTACTGTAAAAAATGAATGTTGTTTGTACAGTATAATACAGCTAATTTTATAGTAATCAACTGTAAAAATTGCTAATTTTGCATGAATAAACTGAAATTGCTACTTTAACAGTACTAAACTAAAATTGCTATTTTTACAGTTTTAAAGTGGAACCTATGCTGCCAGTATTATACTGTTGTTTTTACAGTATAATACAGCTAAATTTTACGGCAATTAACTGTAAAATTGCTAATTTTACAGTTTATTACTGTGCATTTTACAGTTTTAAATAGGAACCTCGGTTGCCAGTATTATACTGTGAAAGCAACAGTTATTTTTTGCAGTGTGGGCGCCAAATTTGACTCCCAAAATGTAAGATCGCATTGAAGCTTTTTTTCCCCCTGAGTCATTGTGGCCAAGATCAGTGGTTGACCTGAGTGATCAATTTGTAAAAGTAATTTTCAAATGCAATGAAATGTTTCTTTGAAAAAATCATTTATTTCTGTATAATTTGCAGATCTTTTTAAAAATTGCCATCGGCAATGTGGAAAATCTTTACTTCTTAACATTTTTTTTTACATTTGGAAACATATATTTTTGATTTATTAAAAATATCACCTAGATTGTTCTTTTAGAAAATTTATAGTGGGCATCATCATGACACCTAAATTTAAATTCTTATTTCTTAAACTGAATTTCATTATGTAACAGGATAAATAAACATAAAAGGAAAAATTAGATGCACCAATGCAAATGGAATCGGATTAATTAAAAAACAAATGAATCAAGTGAAAACCAGTTTTCTCCTTTTTTCGGTATAAAAATATAGCTCTTATCGTCTATTCTCTTCCATAAGAAACAATGTTTTACTGTTTTGAGATGGATACATCTTGTTAGTAAGTTAGTGTTAGTAAGTTTTTATTTATTTTTAAAAATGTTTGTTTAGATGAAAAAAAAATACCTGTCTTAATTATAAATGGTTCTTAAGCTCACGGGATTTTTCTGATGTTTTTGACAATTTAAATAAATTTCCCCAATTCCAACCTGAAAAAGGTTAGAAATATGAGTGCGTGTAGCTACAGAAATACAGAAAAGGATTTCTTTCTCAAAAAATATTTTTTTCTTCCCATAAACCACGTCAAGGAGCTCTTAAAAATGACAAATAGTTGGCTTCGTACGAAAGTTACGGTAGGTGCATTTTAAAGCCCCAGTTGGTTTAGAAATGCTTTCCCTCCTTTTCCACTTTTTGTCTCTTTTTTTTTCTATTCCTTTTCTTGACGTGTCCTCCTTACGCGAATATTATCAGCCCAGTGGGCAAGGCTATTTTTCTAGTTTCTTGAAGTATTGAAATCTTTAACGTTCTGAAAACGTTTTATTTTACATCTGGGGCCATTTACTCTTGCATATTTTTTTTTTGGAATCATAGATCACAGTTCGTCACTTTGCTTTCAGAACTGTTTTGAATAAACTCAAGTAATAGAAGTATAGTTAGCTTTTTATCCCTTTTGTGCGATAAAAAGTTTCTTATATTTTTTGAAAACCTACTTTGAGAATCTGACTAATTATAGCTGTATTTTCAGAAACCAATTTCTTAAATTAGTATGCTCAGAAATTAAATATTATCATCATTTTTACTATCATAGATTTTAAAAACTAAATTTTGCTACTGTTTTTTTTTTTTTTTTTTTTTTTTTTGTATTTAATGAAAAATGCAGTTTTCATGGAATGAACTAAATCGCTCTCATATCGCCCTTTTATTGATTCATTTTATCTCTTTAAAATGCAAATATTGATATCGTTTATTTTAAGAAAATACTATTGCGGTTGTTCTGTTTTCAAAATAAAACAAGACTACATTTTTTTATAGAATGTCTTCAATGTTTTTAATACTACTCAAAATATGCTAACAAATAGTTTCTTTTTCCTATTTTGCAGATTCCATATTCCATCAGCTTTAGTGTTAGTGATCCAGATGCTCTTAGTGTACCTCAACTAAACATCTCTAGAACAGGAAGCATTCCAACCAAAGAAGAAGGTAAACTTCAATAATTTCCTTTTTTTTTTTAATGTTATACGCAGAAAGATATGAGGCATAGTGAAATGGTAAAATATTTTACTAAATTTGCGAATTGTGACATAGCGACCCTTAAATTTGAAATAGTCTAGTATTTCCTTCTCAATTACAACTTCACGATACTTCTTTAGAAAAAAAAATTCCCTCACAAAACAAAACAAGCTAAAATTTTTCGAAATTCTTACTTTCTACCCCGTCATTTAGGGGTTTAGGAGGGATCAGTTGACCCCCCCCCCCTTCATCTTGTCTTCGAGAGAAATGTTTTACACAATAGTGAGAGTGTTTTTGTTTTCTGACAAAATTTAAATTGAATGTACACCCGTTGCCCCCCCTGCTCGCGGAAAATATTTCAAAAGGATAGACTTGCCCACTTTTAAAACATCCATTAGACATCCACACGCACAAAAATGTCTTAGGTCCACTGATATTCCAAATTCTGATACTTAACATGACCAGCCTCCCGTTTGAAAAATATTTATCGTCCACGCGATTTGAATAAATTTATAATATTAGCCTGGAGAAATTGTCTCCATCTTAAGGCAACTACCGTTTCGAAAAATGGCGCTTGCTCACGAGCCCTGCGACCGTAACTGCCACTCACTCCGTCTCTTTGTCTCCCACTTACGCATTTAATAATCCAATTTTGGGGGATGTCGCGTACATTGTTCGCCAGATAACTGCACCTGGATTTATGTCCCATTATAGCTGCAGCCCCATAAACTTGACGCGAGGTGGCTAACTTCGCTGTTTGTTCCTCAAGTGCGTGCTCGGGCATAACGATAAAGCATAAATCGTGCCATCTTGGAATCGTCTTTATCCCCCAATAATATCCGAGATATTTTCCCGAAATTAGCATAATTGTCTGCCTTACTTTACGGGAGAGAGTGTTTTTGTGTTTATTTAGCTTTCATAAGCAAACTCTGTTTCTCGTATCTGCATATCGTTGTGAAGGAAAAGTTTCTGATAAGGTAGGGCTTAGCGATAAATAATGCTATTTTGTGCTTCTATTTTTAGAATGTATATTTGTCTACAGTTGAAGCTCATTAAGCTGTAACTAATAGGGAATTCAGGCAAGGGCGGATTTAGAAATATTTCAAGGGAGGAACGATGGGTTTTATCACGGATCCTTTACCACACATCTTGGTGTGGACCTCATGTGTTTTAGACTTCAATTGCGAAACCTATCGAGAGTAGAGCAGCCCTGAAGCTCCCTTTTACTAGCATCATGTCCTAAAAAGGCCTTTTTTGAACTTTAATATCGAAAATTTACAAGTCGTGAGTCTCTGAAGGGAGGGGCGATCGCTCCCGTCGCCCCTCATTTGTATTCGTCTCTGCATTCAGGCCGTCCGAATTAATGAAAGTACGGATTGAACAAAATAACCTGCAAATTGAGCTAAGGTACATAAACTACTGTACCAACAAAAATTAGATTTTGAACTCAAGAAAATGAAATAAAAAACTGCACAAGAAAAAAATTTACAAAAATCTATATATATACAAATGGATATACTGTCGGCCCCGCTTAATCGGGTAACGGATAAACGAATACCCCGCTTATACGAATAAAATATCTCGGAACCAATACCATAGACGCAATGTTAAAGATCTCCGCTTAAACAAATACCCCGCTTAATGGAATAATATTTCTTGGAACCGACAGTATTCGTTTAAGAGAAGCCGACATTATGTATATTTGGGGGTATGTTTGTTCCTTATAAAAATCCACAAGTTTGGTCGGATTTTCATCAAACTTGGCACAGAGATTCCTTGATGCATTAAAATTCACATAGGCAGGGTTTTGAAATTAAAAAAAGAAATCTAAAAAGCTCAAAATTCAAATTTTTTTGTCTGAAAATGGGCATTTTCTTCCAATTTTGAATATACGGAGTAATAGAGATAAGCCTTTAAGCATACAAATTGATAAAATTTAACACATTTAAATATGAGTATTATTTTCCGACAAAGATTACGATCAACAATAAATTATCAGTTTTAGGCTCACCTATTTAAAATAATTTTTTAGAGCTATGTTATATTAATAAGCACCCGGGCAACGCCGGGTAATAAACTAGTACATTATAAAAATACAAAATACGACCTACAAAAATACGTTGTGCTAACTCGTCAAATATTAATGTACAACGAATTAGTGCAGTCCGCTTCGGCTGGGTGGCGTGGTGGTAAGACGTGGGCTTCCGCGACTTGGACCCGGCCCGTGGATTTTCGAGATGCAGAAAATCGTCAGCGAATAATTATGAGGCATGCAAAAGATCCCTTGGGTATTCGTTTGACTTTGAATGTCCTCGGCAAAATAAAATCACTCGTCCAGTTTCACATCAAAGAGAGGCCAGATGCCTCCATCAGGTGGAAATGGCGAGTCAAAACTATCCGTGCCATGAAAGACTGAATGCCGTATCGGTGGATCGCACTAGGTCTGCAAAAGGCCAAAGCGCCTAATTCAGCCCCATTAAAAAGAAATAAAATGTAGGCCTCGTATTGTAGTCTTGAAAAAAGAAATTCATTAGACACTTACACAAGACCGCAAAAGCATTATAGAAATAAAAAAAGTACAGATATGAAAAGGCGGGAGGTGATGAGGGAGTTAAAATAAAGTGGTCAAACACTTCCTTCCTCACCCAGGGCCAAGGCGGGCCCCTAGTCAGTTAGGCTGCCTTGCCACCTACGCCCTTAAAATTTGTCACATTTCCACTACTCTGATTTCGAGCTATTCCCCTAGTTATCGACTAAGCTAACATGACTTTTCTTGGGCCCTGCCCTCATCAGCCCCTGAACTGCAGACTACTATCTTATGCATGTTTTTTAAATCATTTATTATTTATTATTGTTATTGTTTCTATTTTGATACATTTTTTTAATATCAATGTTATAACTATTTTTTTTTTTTTTTTGCATTTAGTTTTCCGACTGGTGTTGCAATGTACCGGTCGTGTAAATTCTGAAGTCGACGTTTTCATGAACATCAATATAACAATGGTTCCGCCTTCAAACATCACTCATCTGGTACTGAAAAGGAAGAAAATATGTCTGAAAGGTAAATTGGTTTTTGAATTTTGAGAAATTTTTTGAGTGTATGTCAGGGCTCTCATCAAAGGGACTATAGCGGGTACTGCAGTCATATCTCCAGCATTTTAGGATTCTAATTCAGTTTTATTTTAGTGACCCGCATAATAGTAGAAAATCCTTTGCAGTATTAAAAAATTACAATAGGTTTAATAAATGAATAAATTAAATAAAGGTTAAAAAAAAATCTGTAACATTTTGTAAGAAAATGAGGTCTTAAAATATATTTTTGAAACATATAAAGTTATGTATTATTAAGACTATACATAGGGATAGGTGATATAACCGATGCAATGTCATATCGCTATATATTTACTACCGCGATAACGATATTCAGATTTCAATCCGTTTGATATATCCTCGGATGTCACTTAATTACGAACTAACAGAAATTAAAATCATTCATACTTATGTGTGTTTAATGAGTACGTTGTGTATTTGATTGCATCTGCCTATTCTTGAGATACCAGAATATTTTCAAAATCTGAGAAATCATTTTGATTCATCTCTTGTATCATTATTAAAGTGTGCATTGTTAATTAAATTATTTTTTCCCTAACACCTTATTTTTGTGGCATTGATAGAACGAATGCCAAAATAGCCAAAGCACCTTCCCATTTGGGGCGGGGGGGGGGGGGAGAGAATCGTACTTGAGCACAAATTCATAGTGATTCTAATTAAATAAAGAATTCTGGCTGGGCAATAACTTTTTTTCGGCTAATCGTCTTTTGGAGGACTAGGCCTGGTTCCAGTGTGAGGTCATAAAACCACCCTTTAAGTGACCATTGAAAGTCTGAAGCTGCGTTTCATACTTACATTTTGAAAATTTCTCCCTAAGATCCGAAATCTACACAAAAAATAAATAAATAAATAAGCTTCTGAACCAACGCCCCTTCCGGAAATGAACAATTCCAAAACCAAGAGCTAGATCTGCTCTTGGTTGAGACAATTGCTTTTCTTCCAAAGAACTGTTCGAAAGCAAATCCCTCTTTCAACCAAAAACCACTCTAGTAAGATTGCTGCCATGCATAAAGAAAAGTCATGACATCATTCTGCCCATTTCACTTCACTTCAGTCAGTGTTTGGTCCCCAGAGGTCAACCTCTGTCGGAGCGGCCCTCGCCCAATTTACAAAAAGTCCCACTTCGGCTCTTAGCATATAAATATGTCGCAAAAAAGGGGAGAGAATGGCAACGCGATACAGATAAATATGTGGAAAAAGAATAACTGCAAAAAAGTGAGACAAATTATATCTCCAGTTGTATTTGCGTAGGAGAGAGAGAGACCTGAATTATGAAAGCTATAAATATTTGTTGGACTAACAAACTTTTGTGCGAAGTTTATCTTCTGGAAAATGGTAGTTAAGGGGAAATGGTTGTATGCTAGTTATGGCAGCTCAGTTTGATCTTAGGAGCAGTGAGTTTCGGATGCTACTCTGAGGCGTAGAAACTGAGGGAGCTGTGGCTCCCTCTGAATTATTTAGAACGGGGCTCAGTTCCCCATTAAAATTTCTCACACCACGTGTGTTCACAGAACGTTGTTTGTCTCAAACCTGAACGCCAAGTGGTGTAATGCACATACTTAACGACTTAGAAGCAGAAACACTCACCAGGAGAAAGTCTGTTTGAGGCTGTGTTGATATATCCATCTTGATATCAGTAAGAATTAGTTATAGATGGAATAGCTTTTTTTTTAATTATTAATTACTCTCCACACATTGGCATTTTTTACACTTAATATTTTCTTACATTAGCAGTTTTTCATGCTAATCTAATAGTAAGTTAATAGTCATTCAAGCACTAATTATTAAAGATAAGTTGAAGATGTCTGTTTTACCATTTAATTACAGCACGGAAGGAAAACTGTTAATCAAGACATGTTCGAAAGTTGGGTGATTTTGCCTGGGTTATCGGTATTTAATTACATTAAAATCTCACCACAGCAAACCGATACAACTGAATATCCGTTTCGGCAAACTGAGTCTTCAGTCCCGTTTAAATTGCCTTTACAACGAAATTCCCGCAACAACAAACAAATTTTGAGGTCCCGTGAAGTTCATTGTAGCGAAATTTAACAGTATTTCTCTTATATCCATTTCACGACGCAATTTTCCACCAAAACAAAATCCCCTCTTAGGGAAAATTCTTTATCTTTTACCTGAAGTCTGTCGACAATATATTTAACCGTGTTTCATTCTCATTTGAGTCGAATTCAAAAGAAACAATCCTTACTCATTAAATAAATATATTTCATCTTATACATGAAGCATTTTAGATTTTTTTTTTTTTTTTTGAAACAAATCCCAAATAAATGATGTTTTGACTTTTAAAATGATCTTTTTTCGGTTTTATGAAATCAATTTTTCGACGTCCTGGGATCTTTGAAGAAAAATGATCAGTCGCCGGCATTCATCTGCTCCCGATTTACTGCTGAAAGAATTTAACATTCTTTTCACTTCAGTTCAAAACATGAAAAGAAAACCTAACTAATGATATTCGCTTTGCACAAACATTCAGATTATCTAATCGTAAATGACAAATGAATTTTTACCGGAAAAGCTGCTGGGGTTTTGGGGGAAAAAAACTAATATAACGACAACCACAGCTTTAAAGAATGGTTTCATCGTTAACAATTCATCTCAATAAAGCGCGAAGCGAATGAAAAATGGTTTCCAAACCTTCCGTCGAAATTTCTGAAGCAGTAAACACCTAAACTCCACTCCCAAACTATTGAAAATCATTTTATCTCGGCAAACGAGTTTTACCGCGCAATTTAATTTCCCGTTGCTTGCGTAAACAGCGGAGCATCAATATTTACGGAAATGTTTTTTCCTATTGTCTTTTTCTGGTTACAATAATGCGCCTTTCCCGTTTTCTGGTTCCTTTATTGTCATTTAAAGCGGACTGAGATTATCGATTTACCGATTAATCGATTATCGTCATACAGCAAAATATCACTAGTGCATTAATTTGTTTTGTAAAGTGGGAAAAAAAGGCAAGTTTAATACATTTTAGGAAATCAACAGAAAGAGAAAATATCCGATTTTCCTCGCTCGTGTCGTTTTTGCACAGATTTCGGTATTATTTTGTAATGGAATGGCTGTGAGGGACAATCGAAGTTTGAAAAGTAATTTCGTTCGATGCTATACAATGCTTATCATTCACAGTTAAATTTGACAAATGAAGAATTTCTTTGTTTATGCTACAATTCGGCTTTATGCTGAAAAGTAATTCACAGATCTATTAAGTTTATACTCTTTGAGTTAAAAATATATCTCTCAAGCTTTTAGAGAGCAGTAAATAGTTATCGATTTTACCTTATTTAGCGTAAATTTTATTATTCGAAAATGGAATTTAGCAAAATAATTGCTTGTGCTGTATGTCGTTTTCCACCTGTTGCGCTTGATGAATATTTAGAACTCTTCGTGCAGTAAACGAATATGTCAGCTCAAGCTTTTGGTGATCGATCTATTCTGACAGTGCAATAGCATTTTTCTTCAAGATATTACTTATCTCAGAGTTTCTCACGCTAGGAGTCGCGTAGCTGCTGGTGAGTGGTCAAATTGGTGCGTATGGGTCGCAAAACTTGAAAGGGAATTTACAAAATAATTTTGGAAGTAAAAATATGCGCAAAAAAAAACTACAAATTTGTGTTTGATTTCAGAAATTTTTGGTTTACATAGTTATGGGAAGGAATTTAATTTGAGGCTTTTCACTTTTATAAATGAATATTTTATGACATATTCTAAAACAAAAGTTTGTTTTTGTCTCGCGAATTTTACTCTTAAGAGCACAAGCGCGATTCGATAGAATTGTGTTAAGTACTCTGACGCATCTATATCACGATACCGTCACTTGTAAAGGAATATAAATAAGCGTAAAAATGATTTTTTTTCTCTACTTCACACAACCGAATATTTGAAAATTTACGTATTTCTCTGTATGGTCTAAATATAATGCAATTGAACCAAAAAATATACATAATGACATGCAATTGCTTATGACTCATCTTAGTATTTTTTATTTTAGATGACGGGAGCAATGGCACGTTAATGATTGGTAAGTTATATTCATTGAATTTTTCTCATTAAAAGATCGATTTTCTCCCTCTCTCTCTCTTTCTGTTGTTTTGTTTGCTAAGAATTATGGTAAATACTTACCATTGTTTGGTAGCTTCATTATTTAGGTGAAAGAATGAAGGTCACTTTTTTAAGTAAAAATTTTCACCATTCATTTGTATAACTAAGAAAAAAAGATTTGAAGAAACGTTAAAGTGAAAAGAAAAAGGATAAACACAAATATTTAAAATTAAACTTACGAAATAAAGTGAAAGAAAGAAGTTGATTCGCATTCATCTTAAACGATTTCGATACCAAGTTTGAAACTAAAATCCAAACCATTGTGAAAACATTAATATTGATGACGTTTTCTCCCCGTTCTCGCGTATTTTCTAATGTAACGTCTCAGAACCGCCATGAAGAAATATTTCAATAATGGAAGTGCTTTTGCATGCCTCCCTATGCACAACGACTTCTGTTTAATTTTTCAACTAACGATGCTAAAGAAGAAACAGCGACAACAAACTGATATATCCTGCGAATTAATGTAAAATTTATTTAAGATTGAAACTTCCATGTTAGTTTGAGCCCATCCATTATCCCTAATTATCGGTAATGTCTTTTCCGATATTTTCCCTAATCGTTCCAAACGGGAATTAAAAACGGGTGCTTTCACCATTGAAAAATACATTTGTAAAATATTAAGGTAATAGGCGTCCTATTTAGATTATATATTTTGCCTTCTTAAAAAAGAATGCATGCATTCCAAAATTGCTTTATATGGGCGCGAAAGCTGAAAGCGTCTTACCCTCTCTTTTTCTTGATAGTTTGATTACAGACTTTTACAAATGTAAAATTTCAATCCATGGAATCTCTTTGAACTGTAGTGGAGCACTGATAAAAAGACGAATAACCTTGAAAGAGTTGATCATTTGTGGAGCCAAAGAATTTTTATTGGCAGAAGACCAATTTTTTTCAAAGTACATTACTTTCCAACCGCATTTGTCATAGGACATTTGTAAGCAGCCAATTACAAATATTCTATCTGAATGGGTAGAAAAATGAAAATTTGATTGTCCGATTTGCTTTAGCTCAATTTTTGAAACTTTCTGCGCTTACATGTTCAATAAAGCACGTGCTTAGCCGAAAATTGCATATAGGGTTGTAGATTTCAATCCTTTTGCATCATGTAAAATATTTCAATTACATTGAAAGTTGGAAGTTATTTTAATTCTGCCTTGTTGCAAGAGATGATACTAATAACTTTGGTAGGTCCTGCTGCATAACCTAATTTTAAAAAACTTTTCAGTGAAAACCTACAGGGTTTGAATTTAACACGCGTTTTGCTCGACACTTTAAAAAGTTCACTTTCATCCTTTCCTTCTTACCGCCACATTTTAAAGAAAAACCAATCCTCACGCCTTATATGATCAAATTTTCACGATTTTTTTTTGTTTTTGGAGTACTAAGGAAATTACATTTTTAAAACGATCGTTCTGTTGCAGCAGATGCCATGGTGGCTACAGGCAGTTCGCTGTACATTGGCGTGGGATGTGCTTGTGCTGTGGTCGTCCTCATCACCATCGGAGCAGTCACCATGTACCTCAGAACGATGAAAGCCAGAAGAACAGATGTGATACAGTAAGTTATATTTTGAGCAAAATTTGTATTGTGAAGTATCTTTTGTACACGACTTGTACATACGTTTTTTACGGATAAATCATTTTCTCTCGGTACCGATTCAATCCTATTTATTATAATGAAAAATATATTTTTTGTTTCAGCTGTTTGAAACTTCGTTTTTATTATTTTTATTTTGTTAACTTTGTTGTTTATTTTAATTTTCTGTAAAATAATGTTATTTATTAATTATATTATTATGTATTGTTCAATTATTTTCTTCTTACAAATTTATTATCATTTCTTCCCATGAAAGCTAAAAAACTACCGTCCAGCATTTTGAAAAAATTATGCTGACGCTCTTACAAATTCTTTTCTCTTTACTTTTCATAATCAAACCATACGTGAATATTTCATTGAAAATAATAACAATATTATCTATTAAAACTGTGTTTAAATCATAATTAGGAAAAAAAAAACTTCCTACTTCGAAATTAAATACGTTGCACTTTTAAATAAATATTTATTTTCATTTACTTTCTTTTGAGTCATCAGCGCATGCTCAGAAAAAAAACCTTTATAAGTACTTTGAATTTCACTCTTTTGATTCATAATGTTGCTGGGGAAGGGAAAAAGAAATAATCCTAGGAACGAATAAATTTCACGTTTTCTCCCGACCTACTCATTTTATATACATATCCACGTTTTCAATCTTTTAATAACGAATCATGGCTAGTCAAACATGTTTGCCGGTGGTATTAAACGGCAAAGCCACAGCTGAATGCAACAGGTGGAGAAGAAAATCCCGTCACTCATTCTGATTTAATCTCTTTTTCAGAAACATTTAACCTGTTATGTGGGGGAGCAAAAATTTGGCATTTTAGCTCTCTGTTGGCGGCTTTATTAATTAAATATCGTTGTCAGCAGAGTTGATACCAAAATTTCAGTTAATAATTTATGCAGTCGTTTTTTAACCACTTCCCTTACGAATTTTTTTTGGAAAAAATTGCAAAAAAAAAAAATAATAAACACATTTTTTTTTACATTTAATTTTGAAATACAAGAAAATGAAGCAATACAAATAAAATATGTAGGTTTCAAGTTGAATTTTTAATTATTTATAGGCGTAAAATCAATTAGTTTCACCCGAGTTTTCTCGGGATAATAATTACCTGCAACTCATACGAGCCCGAGATAACTCGGGATAATCAGGCAAGCGGTTAAATCCTCATATTGGTTGGAATAATTCATTCCTAGTTTTTTCTTGAGACTTTTTTTACAATTGATTGAAAAAAAAAAATGCTCTCATTCCTTAGGTAGGGCATTCCAAGGAAAATTCCATTTGTCTTACATACGACAGCTAATATAATTCATTGAAAAAAAAAAAAAAAAAAGAAACTCTTTAAAAGTAAAAGAAAATGTTTTGCTTATGTGATTTTCTAAGCAAGAAAATTTTGGTCAATATTAGTTTTACCAACAACTACTCAGTTATACTTTTGTAATGATGTCATGGGTGCCCAACTAGGGAGGGGGAGAGGTGATCATGGCACAGACTAATCCAGTAGTTTGTTTTTAATTAATTTGCTTCTTAGTTGTACTGTGCTATGTTTATTTTATTCATTTACTCACAATCAAAAAAATATTTTTCATAGAGGGCCTTTTTTGTCTCAAATATAGGAAAAATTAAATTGTGTTTTTTTTTTTTTTGTCTAGTCGCACAAAACACTTCCTTTTTATTCTATTGTTTCGTTTTTGCAGCTAATATGAAACCATTGCCCTGAATACACTAATATCCATTTCAGAAAGAGGGTTAAAAAAACACAAAGCTTTTGACAGTTATTTTAAATGGTTACAGTGTTTGTTTGTGGGGGCTGACATGCCGCCATCCTCTATTGCCGAAGCGGAAGTCAATAACGTCTGTTCCGAAATGCCCTAATTTGCTAAATCAAAATGAATGTTGGTGCGTTGTTTCTCATTAGATGCGACGTCTCCGAAGCAATAAGTATTTCCTTTAATTCCAGGAATGCTTCATATTTCGAGCTCTAGCAGAAGATTTAACCTTGATCCAAAAGAGAATTGAATAGTATTAAAGAGTATGTGTGATACATATGATAATAAGAAAATAAAACTCCTTTACGATTTCATTATTTTCACGAAAAAAGTAAGAAAAAAATACTTATTTTTTACTCAAACTTCTTATTTATAGAATAAAAACACCAAATGTTTCTGGATACTACGTCCGTCCCCCCTTTCCAAACTACAGCACTGAAAATAAGCATTTAATACCAGTACCATTCATTTTGGTTATGGGCCTGTTCGTGAATGATGTCACATTTTTCCAAAATTTTTACCACCCTTTAAATATGGCTTAAAGTATTAGTTATACTTCACCTTATCCTCCTTTGTCACACGTCACGTTATTTTTCATAAACTCGTTCTTACAGAAACTTCGTGACGACCATTTCTTGTTACCCCTCGTTCCCCCTTGTCGTAAACTGTCACAATTTCACGAATTCCCCCCCCCCCCCAGAAGCTGATTTTTTGGGAGGGGGGGAGCAGGGGGCTCGGTCCCTCTCAAATTAAAAGAATCATTTAACCCCACCATTAATTATTTTTTAATTTTTCTTCCTAAAAAAAGTTATTTTTTTTAACAATTTCCTTAAACACACACAGGCCCAAAGCATATTTAAATAAAATCACTTAGGTTTGCTATTGAAGAAATTTCGCTGTTGGCAGTCAATGTGTGAGAATACATAAAGGTCACGAGTTTCGAATTCAAGGGTACATAATATCACGACTCACTCATTAGTTTTTTTCCGATCGTAAAAAGTGATTATTCTGTTTTGATAACCTCTTGTTTTAATCACCATGACAATGTTTCTACGTAATAACGTGTATTATTATACCAATTCAGTTGTGTTATGCATAAATTTTAGTAGTTGATTGACTTCATTAAACCTCGTGAGAATTTCGCTAATAAAAAATTATATGAACAGAGCGGCCATTTTTTACTTTTCGCGGCCCCTCACAAAAAGTATTTCTGTGTCCACCCCTGACCCCTCTCCTCAGGAGGGGTCCCGAATTAAAATTTTTGGGAGGGAGGAAATTATCAATTTGCCGAATAAATTTCTAATTTTACCGAATGATAAAATACAAACATTCACACATGTCGTTCATGCATAACATTTAGTGAGAAAAAACATTAGGCATCTTTTAAAAAACAATTCTAAAAGCTGAAAAGATTAAATAAGCTCAATGTTGCTATATTGTCTTAATTGCCGAATCGTCAGTAAAATGTGCCGAATACGGAAACTATTGAGAGATCACAGTGACCTCCCACCCTCAAACTGTGACATTTGTGGACAGTCCCTATGCAGACTGATGGAGATCACACACGTTACTAATCCATTTCATGCGACAGTTCCTAGATATGCACAAGAGAGAGATTTTTTGCTACCTGTGCTGCTCAGTTTCCAATTTTCCAGATAAGGTACAATTTGCGGAGGTGCCCCGCTCGGGCTGTATCGTAACTGGTTCCGAAAGTGGCGAAGCATTCTGCCACACCCCTCCAACCTTTCCACTTTAAGCGCCATCCATCTAACTCTTGTTAAGCAACTACCTTGCCCTTTCGGCTGACCAGGCTGTCTCTTTCTTTGCCTTTATTTATTTTTCTTCTCTCGCTGCTGTATCTGTGGATACAGCAGCCACCTGTGAGTTTAACCTGCTTGGAGGAGGAGGAGGTCTCTGTCTGACGTCTCCCCTCACTTTTTCCCTCCCATTTGACCTCAGTATTTATTTCCCTCTAAAATAGATGCGGTGGTGAATCAACAGTTGGTTTTATTTTCTTTTACCGCAGATTGATCTTAGGGAAGTTCTTACTCATTGATTATAAAATCTTATGTTTTTTTTAGTGTTTGCGGTAAGAATGTTGGTAAATGTGCCACATCACACAATTCTAACAATACGATTTGAACTTCTTCATGGCTGAGAAGGAAATGTGTTCTGTCCAACTTTTACTCATCTCAAACACGACCAGCATTTAGCCATTTAAAATGAACAACGATTCAATTTGCAACTCAAGCAAATCCTGTTTGCCTATTTCTTCAGATCTTAAGATTTCCGAATGCTCTTGCCTTATTATATCTTGCTTAAGTTTCAACGATCAGTAGCATATTTTCATTTCTTTTTATTTTTCAATTTGTAATAGTGGTTACAGGATGAGATTTTGATTACGATTAGATCGGTTCGATTTTGAGTGAATCATAAATTAGTGAGTTTGATTACGAATTCACCAACTGCACGGATTTTAAACATTTAGATTACTATTATAATTATGATCACACAAAAACGTAATTATATATCTGCCGGTTACGATAATGTAATCGCGATTGCTCCAAGTCAGTGTCAAGCCATTGTTTAGGTTAGATTAAGCTCCTCCTCTGTAAGCTCTTCATTTATTTATATTATTTCGTGTGCGAATGTTTCATGTTCCCAATGTGCACCTGCTGTGATATGCTGCTCCACCTTTCCTCCACTCCCAACCGAGTCCTTGCATCAACTCCTTTATTCGTTGAACGTCCTTGACGGGAAATTTACGAATACTTCGAAAGAGAGAAAGGGTAACATTAATCAGCACACATATAAAAACTAAAGTACTCTACGTGATGCATTGAAATAATCTATTATTTAAAATAATGTTATGATAAACAAACAGAACAACATTCAACGTCGACTCTCTCAAGCTCAGGGGTGCCTACAGGGGGGGGGGATTTTTTAAAACTAATTTATTTATTTATTTAGTTAAATTATTTATTAATTTATTTTTTGATTTAAATTATTTACTGATTTTTTTAATATAAATTATTCATTAATTTATTTTTAATTTAAAGTATTTCTTTTATTACTTTATTGCTATTTATTATTATTTTTTTTTCTCTGTGTGTGTGCTTGGAATGTGATGAAAAGCAAAAAAGTTATTCTATTCTGTGCATAATTAGTACTTCTAAAAACTAATAATAAAGAAAAAAAAATAACGGAAAAAAAATAAATAAATAATTTAAAAACAAATAAATGAACATTTTTTTAAATAAATAAAAAATATTAAAAAAAATCATTTTGAAAAAAATAAATAAAATAAAAAAGAGGGGTAAAAATAAAAAATAAAAAGCAACAGAGGGTTTTGAAAAATTTTGAGGAGGCATTTGCGCCATTGAGCTTGGGGGGATGGGCACCCTGCTCAAGCTAATATTCTCAAGTATCATAGGCTTTGAAAGCATGGAAAATTTGCTATCATCGACAATACATGCGTTTTTATTTCGATGTAGATCCCACTGAGTGGCGTAAGCTTATTGGCGTAACGCCACTCAGTAGTAAAAAAGTAACCCCTTAGGTCCTTAATTGCTTTCTCTAGCTTTTGCATCTACTTATTTAAAGTATTTTCACATAGAGAACATAAAACTAGCTTTTCCTCAAGATTTATGATAAATGAAAGTTTTAATTCATGATATTGTTTTTGGTTATGTATCTGACAGCGGGGAACCGCTGTTATCAATTTATATCAACCGACCTTTATAGTTTTAACTATTTTTCTGTCTTTTCCGCTTTATTTTTCTTTCAATTTATTTTTTTTGTTGAAAAACTGTTATATTTTTCCTCGAGTGATTTTCTTTTCTTTTTCTTTTTGTACTGTTTGAATAAATAAGAAGAAATAATAATAATATGTTTATTATTCCCTAAAACATTAACGTAAGGTTGAAAGAAAATAAAAAATTTAATAAAGAAAGTTTGAAAATTACAAAAAATCCTAGATTCTGAAGATGCCTTCACATGCAGTCCCTAACCGTTAACATAATGTACTGGCGACCTTAAGAGAAAACCAAAATATTTTTATTCCTCTCAACACGCGACCTTAAAAGATTTTTTCCCTAGCCAAACATATTACTGTCCACCTATAAATCTTGCATTTTTTCCTTGTCTCGTCTCTCTTTAAAATAATAATAATAAAACAAGAGGAGTGTATAAAAAGAGGAGGCGCAAATAAAATAAAAAGACAAGAAGAGACGGGACCTGTTTCGCTGTTTCTCTCCTGCTGTGTTTTCATTTAAGAGCCAAAACGTTTTCGGACGCCCTGCGGATTTGCTTATCAGTGCACATCACTCATTTGTCTGCGCCCCCGCTTGGCGTTACACGTGGGATCGTTTCAAAATTAAGACAGATGTAATTTCGAACTCGTGTTCTTACGACCCCCTCAAAATTTATACTTTTTAATTAAGGATTTAGATTTATTGATTCTTGTTTCTTTATTAAATGAATTATATTTCTCTTTCTGAGTTTTTTTTTAAAACTTTTTTTGTTTCTATCTATCTCTTCTTTCTTCTCACGTAAAAGCTGCATAAATTTTGAGATAAATGAAATGTATGAGTAAAGTTTGCAAAAATAAGAATGGGGTATTCCGTATGTTATTGCTCATTACCCCATCAGTATATTTCATTTTGTTTCTTCTAAAAGGAGCTTTTCTATTCTTCATATATGGGGGTATTGGATAGTTTAAGAATAATTCGGTCTTCAAACGTCTGTAGGATTTCGGTCTCAACACTAAAATAGCGGAGTCTCTGTTTGATAGTATATTTATAAAGTAACACATTGAAAAAAAAAATACGAAGGCAAAAATTTAGACTATACTTGTGATGAGAGGCCTCTAAGACGCAAGAATAGATTCCAATAACTGGAGCGAATTTCCGCAATTGAGATGTCAGAGAGCTAGACAGCTGGAGTGGATCCTGACTATAATCTTAATTTTTGATAACTTTTTAATAATTTATAAACAGTTCAATTTGAAACTGGTTTCTTCTTATTCGACTGTATGTGTGCATCATAGTACTTATGTTTTAGTCAACCGCTTTCAGGTATTCTTTCGCAAAATACAAAAAAAAAAAAAAATAGTAATAATAATAATAATAATAATAATAATAATAATAATAATAAAGAAAAGGCCTGCTATCAGAGCTTTTCATTCGTTCCAAGATCTGCCACCCAACTTTTATCCAAGATTACCAGATCTTCTTAAAATCAGCAGTCGTTGTTTTGCAAAAGTGCACCCCTTTGAAAGGTTAATTGAAATTTAAATTTATATCTGGAAAGATAAGTTTGTTTGAATAGCTTTTAGGCGCAATTTCACAAAAATTCCGCTTGCAGATCTTTCTATTTCCAAGATATGACAACTTGCTTCTTTCCATGATTACTAGGTCTCTCTAAAATCTGTAAGCCAGCTTTTTGCTATATTTCACCTGAAAACGATTAATTTAAATTCGCACTTTAAATAAACTTTAGAAGTGCTGAAGTCTGATCAATGGCTGCTGAAAAAGATAAAACAGACCCAGAAACTTACGCATCTCCAATTAAACATCTGTCTTGACCCTTGACCTCTCCAAATTTCGATGTTTTACCTCTTTGGCTAATTTCTTTAATCACCGCAAGGTCTCATGCCCAAGCTCTAAAATTGCGACTAAGAGTTAAGTTTCAAATTTGTAGGTTGCAAATAATTTTATTTCACAGCAGCTGTTGCGATGTAGTGGGAATGAATGACTTCAACAAGTCATTCCCACTAGATTAATCCTCAGCAATAAAACTTTCAAATATCTTTTCAAAATAGAAAACGAAGTCAAATAAATATATTTTATTTTGTTTTCAGACACTTAGTTTCTAAGCGAATAAAGTTTGAAAGGGAACAATTTCGTATTTAGCGAAAAAAAAAAAAAAAGAAGAACTTACTTTGCTAAAATATTACCGAAGCTTTGAGTTTCACGAATATAAGTTTTAACTGTGCCGGAAGGAATTCTTTGAATTGCTGGAGAATATATATTTTGAGTCAGCAAAAAGCCGAAAAAGTGCTAGAAAGAAATAAATGGCGGAAGACAATATTTATATCCCCAGAAAGAATAGGCATCATGGGAGGTGAGAAGAAACTAATAGAAGAGAAGGAAAGAAGGGATATATTTTTCTATTTCTTGGTTCTTTTCCATATAGAAAAATATATTTAAACTTAAATTCAAAAGAAAAATGTTAATAAATATAATATTTTCTTCTAAAAAGATATTTCTTGAAAAATATTTAAAATGCAGCAAAATGTTACGCCATTGGGATGTTTCGTATAAAAATTCTTACAAAGAAAACTTTCTGTGCAAAATGTAACACATCCCAAAAAACTGCAACTCCAAATTTCCACCGAAAAAGCTTTCAAAATTAAAGTTGAAAAAAAGCCATTTTTAGACTTTTTGACCGTAGCAGAAGGGAGGCTTAGGGCTCTCATTAGGATACTTTTCGCAGTTGAAGTTCAAAACATATGAGGTCAACATTTGTAAACCAAGATGTGTAGTTAAGGCTACATAATAAAAATCTAGATTCGCCCTTGGTCTATTCCTATATATTTTGAATATAACCTCTATTGTCAAAAAGAAAGTTTAGCATTAAAATGTAAAATATATTTTCCTATCTTCTTTATAAAAGAATGGAAGAAAAATTATTTCCCAGTCGATTATACTAACCGATATTTCGCCCATAACTCGGAAAATATTGTCCTACAATGTTGTAGATTAAACTTCTTTTTAACAAAACAATAAAATCTTACGGACATAGAATGTAAGGTACAGCAATAAAAGGACTTTTTCAATACGTTTTGAATCGGTTATATTTAACTATTTAATTTTGTATTCTCTAATATCAATAATCCCAAATGTTTTTTCTTTTCTTTTTGCAGTTATGGCGGCAGTTCCCCAGCTCTTTCAACCACTACTCAGGGGCACACGTTTCTGCGGCCCGACACGCCCAACCATGCCAGCAGCGCAGGCAGTGAGTAGAAAATTTTGAACATTTTAATATTTTGTTCAACGGCAGCTTTCAGTTTAGAACAGGAATAACGAAAAAAATTGGAACGATAACCTTTATGCAATGGAAGGATCAAATTTTTTTCATCAATCGGTTTTTTTTTTCATCAAAAGGTTATGAGCGATTTTATATGAAAGTTGCAAATCTGTAATATAAACTATCTACCTGATTTCATCATATTTTTTTATTAAACGTACTACTATCCAAATATTACATTTTTCCATCAAATGAACGTGCTGATAAGATTTCTAAAATGGTTCTCTTCACAACATTCTACATTTGCATGAACATTAATTGCTCTTCCAGTGACATTGCTTATGAAAATGTCCATAAATATCCCTTTTCAAGGCTATTTGTTCCAACTACATTTGAAAGATACTCATACTTCATTAACTATTCTTTGTTTTCTGTAAATACATACAGCCTAGTGAAAATCCTATTCTGCCTCCGGATAGCTGCCAGATTCCCACTTCCATTCAATTTCTAAGAGATCGAATTTCAACGAGCTGTAATTCAAGATTTAATGTTAATGTAATTTAAGACGACAGATGTGCGCTGCTTGAATTACTCGTTTTTAGATGAAATTTAATGCCATGATTTTCAAGAATGATGATTTATTTTCATGGCCTAAGTAACACCTTTAGACGTTTGCAAATAAATAACGGGATTATTTTACCTTTTTCTGACTTCAATTCAGGTTCAAAGATTTTCGAAAAGTTATGATTTCTCACTATAATGTAGTGTTGAACTTTGGAGAAAAAAAAAGAAAAGAAAAGAAAAAATATTACGCAATCCTCCTTTAAAGCATTCAAAATTTGTCATTACATGTCAGTATGTTCTTATTGCCGAATTTCACGCAGAGGAAGAACAAAAATAGCAAAGAAGATAATCGTTTTAAGAGCAAGAATCTGAGAGAGTGTCACGTCTGTGATTCATGACCGCTCAGATTTTCTCCCAAAAATTACCAAATGTTTATTATCTTATTGAAAGACCAAATATAGAATGTTTTGCTCTAAAGTTGAGTTGTTTAGTTTTTATGGACCTCTAAAGATGAAGGTGCGGCATCAAAAATTAAGCGGATTTTCAAGCCATGGAAGTTGCCGTGAGCCAAAACTCTTACCAGGAACTGTTTAACTCCAATTTTCTTTTTGTATATGGAATATAGAAGGTTGAAACTTTACAAAATGAATGTTAAATTTGTGGTAAGTTGTTGTCGTAAGGTCAGTGAAGACCCTCAAAACAAGGCATTTTTGACGTTTTTTAGCGTTTTTGAGGTCCAAAAACAGCTTGTACATTTCAGTTGGCACGGCAAAAGTAGTGTCGTTTGAAAGACCAGTGTAAACACTTTAAAATTATGTATAAATAACCGAGAAAAGTTCAACGTGCTTTTAGTTGCGTAAGGCCGAAATATGAAAAATGTCATATTTTACCGATATTCAAACGGTCATAACTTCCTCTGCCAACAACATATTGAAAATTTTTTTTTGCCAATGTCATACTCTATTCTTTGTTTTAACAGAACAGTTGAGTCCTTTGAGGCGAAATGTGAAAAAATTTTTTACAAAAAATTTATTTTTTCCTGTACATTTTTTGTAAAAAAAATTTTTACATTTCGCCTCAAAGGACTCAACTGTTCTGTTAAGACAAAGAATAGAGTGTGACATTGGCAAAAAAAATATTTCAATATGTTGTTGGCAGAAGAAGTTATGACCGTTTGAATATCGGTAAAATATGACATTTTTCACATTTCGGCCTTACGCAACTAAAAGCACGTTAAACTTTCCTCGGTTATTTATACATTATTTTAAAGTGCTTACACTAGTCTTTCAAACGACACTACTTTTGCCGTGCTAACTGAAATGTACAAGCTGTTTTTGGACCTCAAAAAAGCTAAAAAACGTCAAAAATGCCTTGTTTTGAGGGCCTTCACTGACCTTACGGCAACAACTTACCACAAATTTAACATTCATTTTGTAAAGTTTCAACCTTCTATATTCCATATACAAAAAGAAAATTGGAGTTAAACAGTTCCTGGTAAGAGTTTTGGCTCACGGCAACTTCCATGGCTTGAAAATCCGCTTAATTTTTGATGCCGCACCTTCATCTTTAGAGATCCATAAAAACTAAACAACTCAACTTTAGAGCAAAACATTCTATATTTGGTCTTTCAATAAGATAATAAACATTTGGTAATTTTTGGGAGAAAATCTGAGCGGTCATGAATCACCTCATAATGCTAGGCGTGACAGTTTCTCAGATTCTTGCTCTTAAAAGGTTTGTTAAATTATTTATGCAAACTTAGTCAGCACTTGTGTGTTTGTTTTTAATAACTATAGTTTTTTTAAATAACGCAGTTGTTTTCATTCTATTTCGTATATTTTCACAATTTTGCAGTCCTTCTTAGTGAATTGAGTAATGTTTGAACAAAGAGAGTTTCGAAACACGATTAATGCTGTATGCTAGAGATACAAATGTTAAAAAATAAATAAGCTTGATTCCTGGAGCATTTGGTCTCTTATCCTTATTAAGATGAATCTTGACCTATTGAAATGAAAAAAATATCAAGGTTAATGACTTAATTTAATGTTTCATCATATAAATGGCGGAATTTGCCATTAATGTCCAATTTAAATGCCAGTTGTACGCACAAAACATCTCCCAACTAGCATTTCTCATGCACCTCACGTTACAAGCATGTAGAAGATAGTCGAAGTGATTGGGACATCCCGCTGGAAACTTTCTCTTCGGGGAGGAAAAAAAAAGTAAACACAAAAATGAAAGTAAAATAAATAATATTGACAAGTCCCGGACTCTCTCCAAGGGCAAACCAATAACTCACGAGAACTTTCTGACCTTCCTGATGTTTTGGGAGAATATTTCATGCGACAAGCGGAAAGTTGGCAGTCGATTGGGAGAAGTCGGATGGGGGGAACTGACTGCACTTGAAGGATTTCCTTCCTTTTCCCCAGAAGAAATACCGAATCCCAATGGAAGCCGAAACTTTTATTCGCCCCTCTGAATAGGTGCCATCTTTGATTTAATCAGTTTTTGCAGTAGCCGGTCGGTTGTTACATCTGCTGATAACAGACATGTGATTTTTCTGTATTTTTACTGAATTCAGTATTTTTTGAAATAGCAAAATACTAAGTGCAGAACAAAAGTAATGGGCATCACAAGTTAAATTTAACATCTACCAATTAATTTTACACATCCATTTAAAATAGTTATCTATATAGAACCAAAAGCTCATGTTTGAACTTGCAGATGTAGTATAATGTATCAACAATTTTGTATTTGCTCACACAGCGACGTAAATTCAGTATTTTTCATTCGATTTGGGTCACATGTCTGTGATAAGAAGTGTTTTCAAAAATAATTCTCCATGTGGTACATTACTAACCTTGCTAATTTTGTGTTACTTTTCAATCCCTTCTAACCTGAACCTTTTCTAGGATTATAGGTCGATAATAATTGTGTCTTTAAGTTACCTGAATGAACATAACCCTTTGAAAAGATTAATATCAGTCTTTATTTTCGGGAAAAACGGGAGAATATGTCTGATCACGATGTTTACATTTATGTAAAAGTACAATAAAAAGTAAAGTATTTTAAAAGATCCAAAGAGGTATTGTTGAAGAATCGCTTTCATGTCTCATTTATCCCTTTTTCGACTAAAATTTCAGACAAAAAGTGGAACAGACTTTTTGAAAGGATAAAAACTGATTTATTTATTTATTATTTTTTTCGTTTGGTTTAATCAGTGGTTATTCTTCTTGAATCACTTAACTATCCGTAAATTTGTCCTGCTTAAACTCGTCAAACTGGTCCAAAGGAAGACATTTCTTTCTATCCTGGATAGTGACAACTCTTTTTTTCCTATCTGAATGCTATCTAAACCAGTTCTAACGCGTAGGATGAACTTACTTTTAACCTTTTTATAGTTTTTGCAAAATATATTGAACTGCGGGAGGTGATTTAATTAGTTAACATTTTTTTTTTGCCGGTGGATCGGATAGTCTTTCTGGTGTTCTGGTTAATTGTTTCAGAAATCTGGTGAACTTACGTATACCCCCCCCCCCCCCCATTAATACCGAGTTTCTTCTTTCTTCATCTCTTCTACCTTCTTCTCCTTCTTTATTTTTTTGACAGTCCCTTGGTGTGATTAAGAACACCATCTAGCAAAGCATGCAAGAAGCTCAGTGTATTTTATTCATCGACTCATACCTACCTGAAAAGGAATCAAACAAAAAATAAAAAAGCAGCGCAGCATTGAAAAAGAACTGAGCATTCGTCATTGAGTTATTGTGCTCAAAACATTTTAATGTAACTTTGTTATTCCATTTCTCACCCAGTTAATCTCGTTTTATCTCCGGTTGATATGCCTGCACACGGAGCACTTATTTATTGGAATTTTCTTTATAGATCTCTTTCCCTCTCGTCTGTATACGTTTTTTCCAGTTCCTAACTATAAAGCAGAAAGATTCGACTTACGTGACTTGAATTCTAATAGCCATTGAATTTTCTCGTTGGTTTCTTTTCTTTACTATTATTATTATTATTTACCTTTTTTTATTGTTTGCTTTATTTCCTAGATGGCGTGTCGTTTGTATTGACCGTCTGGCTCTTCTTTTCAAAATGTCGCCCATGCATTTAAGAGATTTCTTTTGTGGAAGTCACGATAGTGGATAAAATGGCTACGCAGATAGGAGACTATCGAAATTGTAGAGTGGTTGATTATCTTTTTGCATGATGCATTTAAAAGATCAGTTGTGGTTGTTTGGCCTAATGGGGAGAGGGAAACACAGAGGTGGCGCTAGGAAATGCCCGACAGGGGGGCAAGTTTGCCCGACAGGGGGGCACAGGTTTTATTTAAAAATTAAAAGCCGGGTGCTTTTAATTTTTAAATAAAACGGGGTGGGGGGCCCCCCACCGCCCCCTGGAGAAACGGGGTGGGGGGGGGGGGCCCACCCGTTCTCCAGTGTTTCCGTTCTCTAGTGTTTTAATTTTTTATGGTGCATTCGCATAAAAGGTAATTATTCTGACCAGGCTTGGAGTTCATTACGAGAAAACGTAATCGATTACGATTACGATTACGAACATGACAAATTAGAGATTACAATTACGATTACGATTACAGTCATCTGTGAAATCGCTATTACGATTACAGCAACGATTAGATTACGATTAAAAATGTAATCGATACGATTACTGTGCGATTACGATTTCGATTACGCGATTACAGATTTGTGAGGAATATATGTATATTTTTTTTTATATTTATATATCATAACAGAATATATTCCTCACAACAACATTCACGACAACAACGTTATAGTTAAAAAATTATGATTTTTGATTATCTTATATAGAGATGAATGAAATGATGATTGCAACAAATGTGTAATCTTAACTTAAGGATTTATAATTATTTTATTTTATTTAATTATTTATTTGTTTTATTTTTTGAATTCTGACGTTGCTGCAGTAAAGGAGCGATAAATGAAATAAAAGCACATCCAAATTAATGTGAAGCTTTTAAAGTGCACTTAAATACTGCACAACTATTTTATCCGAATGTCGTATATAGGTGATTAGATACAGGTACATGAACTAGTGGATTTAATTCTGGACACTTTTCAATTTTTAAGGATTTCACCATTAAATATTGTATAATGAATTATATGATTTAATTATTTTACTTAAATAATTTATTTATTACTTCTCAAATACGCATGTATTCATTTCACGTGAATATTACCTTTATTTTATTTTATAACGCAGCCTGTAAAAAAAAATTGTCTTCAAATGAATTTTGATTTTTTTGGATAATTAGCCTTGGCAACGAAATATGATCAAAAATTAATGGCTTTGTTACAAAATATTGACTTAATAATTGATTTAATATTGATTATAAAGTATTAAATAAAATTTCGAAATTATATTATGCAATTGTAATTGCAATATTTATGATTGTTCATTATTAAAATATATAGATTATATCCACTGCAAACAAGAAAAAAAACCCCAAAAAGCTGTTGATTTTACAGTATAATACTGGCAGCTGAAGTTCCAGTTTAAAAATGTAAAATTATCAATAATTAACTGTAAAATTAGCAGTAATATACTATTTTATAAAGAACATCTACTGTAAAATTTACTATGATAAACTGTAAAATTAACAGTAATACTGTCGTCCCCGCTTAATCGGGTAACGGATAAACAAATACCCCGCTTATACGAATAAAATATCTCGGAACCGATGGCATAGACGTAATGTTAAAGATCCCCGCTTAATCGAATACCCCGTTTAATCGAATAATATTTCTTGGAACCGACAGTATTCGTTTAAGCGTGGCCGACTATACTGTTTTATAAAGAACATTTACTATAAAATTTACAGTGAGAACCTAAAATGAATAGTAATATACTGTCTTATAAAGGAAATTTACTGTAAAATTCACAGTGATAAACTGTAAAGTAAAATTAGCAGTAATATGTCTCATAAAGGAATTTTACTGTGAAATAAAAAATGATAAACTGTAAATTTAGCATTGAAAAACTGCCTTATGATTTAAGTGTCATATTAAATTTACAGAAAATAACCGTCAAAAATGCAGTGATATACTGTCTTACAAATGAATTTGCCCTGTAAAATTAACCTTCACTACCCATAAAGTTAGCAATATTATACTATTTGTGTGAAATTGCCGGTTCTTAACTGCGAGAGCAATAGTAAAATATTTTCTTATAAATGAGTTATGCAATGCAATGCCGTTAACAGCATTAAACCATAAACTCATCAGTAAATAGTGATTTTTGTGTAAAAAGGTTTATTTCCAACATGGTTGCTTTTCATGGCCCAAAATCATTTGCTTGTATAGCTAAAATGCTAACGAAAAAGAAATCAATGGATTTTGTATGTTGTAGAAAATCAGACTACATTACATTAGCAGCACTTGCCCTAAGTTTTTCAGCTGTAAAAGGTAGTTTCTTTAGGATTTGAAAAGCAAATGATACTTTTTTTTACACAAAAACATTGATACTGATAAGTATGTAGTTGAAAACTATTAACTTTACTTTTACCCTGAAAAAGCAATGCAGTACTCATATTTTATAATACTGCTTTAACGAGAATTGTTTTTTTTTTTTACTAAACAAAAATTTCATTACTGTTATAAACTTAATGACATAAGCGCAAGAAGACGGTTCATTTCTAAATATAGTCTGTAACTGAAAAATCAAAAAAGAAAAATATTTAGAACGAAGTGTTAATGCAACTTTAAAAAATGAAGTTTCGGCATGAAGCAAAACTTTTACCCACATAAAAAAATATATTATGTATTATGCTCCAACTCCATTAATATTTAAAATGTATACAATCAAACAATTCTTGAAACAATATAATTAGAAAATGAGTAAAAAGTTTTTACATGATTTCTTGACATTAAGTTTCTTTTCTTTTCCTTTTTTTTTTTTTTTTTTGCGTGTATGATCACTTTATGATAATATTTTATGTTAGATTTTCTGATGTATACTGCTATTATTGCTACTAGAAACATGAAACTAAAACAATAAACAGAAATACAATAGTATATTGAAATTATTCTAAGAATAAAGAGATAATTCACATTGAAAAATAAATTATTGATTTCAATCATACACATAAACAAATGTTTTAAAAATCTATGAGCACGCAACTTTTTCTTCTTTATATACTTTTTAATTAAAAATAATATCGGCATTAAAATACAAAGCATAAATTTTATGTACCTGAAGTGAAATCGCAAATTTGCTCCTTTTCTGACAAAATTCCTTCTTTTCCGCTAATGAAAGTTGGAAAAAAAAGCACCGAAAGGCATATAACCGCGGGACCGTCGCGATTCTCTCCTCAACCGGGCCGTCCAGTCGAACTGACTGAAAACATGTGTTATTATAGTACAGGGTATTTGACACCACTGTTCTATTCCGAGGTGGCGGCAAGGATGACTTAGTTTGTTGCTGTCGCTGACAGCTGATGAGAGGGAAAATTGATGACCCATCCTAAAAATCAAGGGGAGACGTTTTTGTGATAGGCGCCTAAAGGTTGAAAAGCACTTGGGGCTCGATTCTAATTGCCCTCATTTACAAACAGCCGGTAACGATACAAATAATCACCGAACAGCTCCCAAGCGCCTCCTCAGAGGGGGGCAAAAGACCTGGAGAGAAACACGTGTTTAGCGGCTGATTTTAAGAAATGAGGTTGAGGCGAACTAAACAGCTATTTATTGTTGATGATTATCAGATTCCCGGAAAGTGATAATGAATGTCCGTTTGCCCTGCTGCTGGCGATTTGCGAGTAAAAGAGGAAGATGTGTCCTTTACAATCTGAGCAAAAATAACTTTCTCCAGCAGAACTTACGTTCTTTCAAAAGAGATATACGACAAAATTCTAGCCGATGCATCCTGTTGCTACAGTCTCCCGAAGGTTCCCGTGTTCAAAATTGGTCTGGAAACGCGTAATTTGTTAAATAATGAGAATATTTTAGAAAAAAAAAAATTGTGTTTTTGATTGAATTATTTTATTGAAAAAAGTTTACTGATCCGTCGGGATCGGAAAGATTTTCGGCACTCAGTTTTCTGTCGGAAAATTTGATCATCGGATTTTCCCGACGAAGTTAGAAAATTTCCCCGATGGGGGGGCAAGACGTTTCCGATGGGGGGGCAATTGCCCCCCCTGCCCCATAGCTGGCGCCGCCACTGGGGAAACAGAAATTGAGAAAAAATGCTTAATATATTCTATTGTAGTGAATTTCTGGTTCAATGGAGCATATTGACGCCTATAGAATTTCCTTTTTGGTGTAAAATCCATCAGCGAGCTGTTAGAACAGGGCTATTTGGTCATTGGTGTTTCAGAAAAATCCATCCTTTTTTAGCCTACTTTCCCGTTAAAAATAAAAGGACGAAAAAAGCATTAAAATTGGCTTAATGCATCTAAAAAATGTCGCCAAGTCCAAAAAATATCGCCAAGTTCAAAAAATATCGCCAAGTAAAAAAAAGTCAAAAAGAAACAAAAAAATGAAATAAATATCGAAAAATTAAAAATTTGAAAGTAGGGTATTGAGATGGGGAATTTGTGTGTCGGTCTGTCGGTCGGTCTGTCGGTCTGTCTGTCCCCCCCTAATAACTTTTGAATGAACATTCCGATTTGGACGAACTTTTTTTTGTTGGAAAGATCTCGGCGAGTACAGCTCATTCCCATATTTGATTTTTTGATTTGAACAATTTTTGGTACAACTTTGAGCCGTTCAAACAACCGGTCCCGCGATACTAACTTTTGAATGAACAGTCCGATTTGAACAAACTTTTTTTTGTTCGAAAGATCTTTTCAAGGATACTTCATTCCCGTATCTACATTTTCGATTTGAACAATTTTTCGTTCAACATTGAACCGTTCAAACAAGCTCTCACCCCTAATAACTTTTGAGTGAACAGTCCAACTTAAACGAGCCCAAAAAATATCGCCAAGTCCAAAAAATATCGCCAAGTCCAAAAAATATCGCCAAGTCCAAAAAATATCGCCAAGTCCCAAAAAATATCGCCAAGTCCAAAAAATATCGCCAAGTCCAAAAAATATCGCCAAGTCCAAAAAATATCGCCAAGTTCAAAAAATATCGCCAAGTAAAAAAAAGTCAAAAAGAAACAAAAAAATGAAATAAATATCGAAAAATTAAAAATTTGAAAGTAGGGTATTGAGATGGGGAATTTGTGTGTCGGTCTGTCGGTCGGTCTGTCGGTCGGTCGGTCTGTCGTCTGTCGTCTGTCTGTCCCCCCTAATAACTTTTGAATGAACATTCCGATTTGGACGAACTTTTTTTTGTTGGAAAGATCTCGGCGAGTACAGCTCATTCCCATATTTGATTTTTTGATTTGAACAATTTTTGGTACAACTTTGAGCCGTTCAAACAACCGGTCCCGCGATACTAACTTTTGAATGAACAGTCCGATTTGAACAAACTTTTTTTTGTTCGAAAGATCTTTTCAAGGATACTTCATTCCCGTATCTACATTTTCGATTTGAACAATTTTTCGTTCAACATTGAACCGTTCAAACAAGCTCTCACCCCTAATAACTTTTGAGTGAACAGTCCAACTTAAACGAGCCCAAAAAATATCGCCAAGCCTAAAAAATATCGCCAAGTCCAAAAAATATCGCCAAGTCCAAAAAATATCGCCAAGTCCAAAAAATATCGCCAAGTCCAAAAATATCGCCAAGCCCAAAAAATATCGCCAAGTCCAAAAAATATCGCCAAGTCCAAAAAATATCGCCAAGTCCAAAAAATATCGCCAAGTCCAAAAAATATCGCCAAGTCCAAAAAATATCGCCAAGTCCAAAAAATATCGCCAAGCCCAAAAAATATCGCCAAGTCCAAAAAATATTGCCTATCGCCAAGTCCAAAAAATATCGCCAAGTCCAAAAAATATCGCCAAGTCCAAAAAATATCGCCAAGTCCAAAAAATATCGCCAAGTCCAAAAATATCGCCAAGCCCAAAAAATATCGCCAAGTCCAAAAAATATCGCCAAGTCCAAAAAATATCGCCAAGTCCAAAAAATATCGCCAAGCCTAAAAAATACCGCCAAGTCCAAAAAATATCGCCAAGCCCAAAAAATATCGCCAAGTCCAAAAAATACCGCCAAGTCCAAAAAATATCGCCAAGTCCAAAAAATATCGCCAAGCCCAAAAAATATCGCCAAGTCCAAAAAATATCGCCAAGTCCAAAAAATATCGCCAAGCCCAAAAAATATCGCCAAGTCCAAAAAATATCGCCAAGCCCAAAAAATATCGCCAAGTCCAAAAAATATCGCCAAGCCCAAAAAATATCGCCAAGTCCAAAAAATATCGCCAAGCCCAAAAAATATCGCCAAGTTAAAAAAATAAAAAGGTAAAATGAATATCGAAAAATTAAAAATTTGAAAGTAGGGTATTGAGATGGGGAATTTGTGTGTCGGTCTGTCGGTCGGTCTGTCTGTCCCCCCCTAATAACTTTTGAATGAATATTCCGATTTGGACAAACTTTTTTTTGTTGGAAAGATCTCGGCGAGTACAGCTCATTCCCATATTTGATTTTTCGATTTGAACAATTTTTAGTTCAACTTTGAGCCGTTCAAACAACCTGTCCCGCGATGCTAACTTTTGAGTGAACAGTCCGATTGGAACAAACTTTTTTTTGTTCGAAAGATCTTTTCAAGGATACTTCATTCCTGTATCTACATTTTCGATTTGAACAATTTTTTGTTCAACATTGAACCGTTCAAGCAACCTTTCCCCCCTAATAACTTTTGAATGAACATTCCGATTTGAACAAACTTTTTTTTGTTGGATAGATCTCAGCGATTACAACTCATTCCCATATTTGATTTTTCGAGTTGAACAATTTTAGTTCAACATTGAACCGTTCAAGCAACCTTTCCCCCCTAATAACTTTTGAATGAACATTCCGATTTGAACAAACTTTTTTTTGTTGGAAAGATTTCGGCGAGTACAACTCATTCCCATATTTGATTTTTCGATTTGAACAATTTTTGGTTCAACTTTGAACCGTTCAAACAACCTGTCCCGCGATGCTAACTTTTGAGTGAACAGTCCGATTTCAACAAACTTTTTTTTGTTCGAAAGATCTTATCAAGGATACTTCATTCCCGTATTTACATTTCCGAATTGAACAATTTTTCGTTCAACATTGAACCGCTCAAGCAAGCTGTCACCCCTAATAATTTTTGAGTGAACAGTCCGATTTAAATAAACTTTTTTTTTTGTTCGAAGGATCTCAGCAAGGATACTTCATTACAGTATTTAAATTTTCAATTTGAACATTTTTCGTTCAACATTGAACCGTTCAAGCAACCTTTCCCCACCTAATAACTTCTGAGTGAACCATCCGAATGGAATAAACTTTTTTTTGTTTGAAAGATCTCGGAGAGGTTCATTCCCTTATTTCGCTTTTTGGTTTGAACCATTTTTCGTTCAATATTGAACCGTTCAGAAAAAATTTAACATTAGCGCCTACGGGGAATTTAAGTTGAATGTTGATCCTGGAACTTAAAGTCGGATTTCCTTCAAACTAACTTTGTAAAAAAAATGGTTTTGATAAATAATGTTTGTAAAGTACTTTTCTGAATAATCTTCTGTGAGGACTCTGATTCCGACTCCGACTCCACAAACATGGCGGAACTGCAGGCTCAGAAAAAAATGACTGACTGTGCAGACGATTTTTTGTTTATTTATTCATTTGTGTTATTGTATTTATTACTATTATTTTTTTTTTTTGGCAGACGATTTTTTTTTGTAACAAAAGTGTTTCATTCACGAGGGCATTTTATTCTTTATTTATATTTAACAACTGGCAACGGTTTAAAAGTGAAAATCGAGACATTTTATCGACGGACGAGTTTTTTTTCCTTTCTTTGATAAAATGTGTTTTGATGTACTTTGTACTTTTAATTTTTTTTTTTTTTTGAAAACGATTGAGGAATTTTTCTGCGGAAGAACTGTAACAGTTACATTCTTTAAAAGGTGCGACAAAACTTCATTTATTCATTTATTTACTTTTTATGTCTCTATTTCATCTGATGAGAGGGGTATATTTTGCTTTTAGAAATCAGCTTTAAGTGCTAAAAAGGTATGTTTGACATAATGTTTAGTCTCAGATGATCAGGAGAATAATGATCAGATGCTAGAATGCCGATGTCGATGTACGGGAAAGTAGGCTCGTTTAGTTCTTGACAGAACTTCTTGTCTAAAACTGATTTATTGATGAAGAAATAAAGACTTTTTCATATTGTTCCAGATAATGATTTACTGAAACCGTTTATTAATGCAACAACCATTTGGGCACGAACGTTGTGGATATGTTACAGAAAACTATCACTTTTCAGTTCATTAAAATCATTTTTATTATTTTTGTTTTCAAGCGATTAATTTGTGTTCCACTCAAAATATCTCATATAAATGCTAGTAAGTGATTAAATTGCAGAACAATAAAAATGAGATGTAAAGCAAATTTCGTCTTTGATTTCATCAAATGTTGCGTAATATATTAGTATATTGACAACAAAAATTTTTTAAATTTTTTTAAGTTTGATAATACTTTTTGGCGTTTTCTCGAGTTGACCTTATCGAAGACCCTTGTTCCTAATAAGATCAATCGCTTTTCTTTATTAAAACCGCTGAAAAACATGAAACAAAGTTTTGCAAGGACTTTTTTTCTCATTTTTACGAGTTACATGATGAATGTGCAAAGTTTGGAGCCAATTCAATTGTAAATGAGTGAGACACTAGGATATGGGCCTTCGGGTGGCAGTATTTTGATTCATTTACCTTATTTATTTCAAAAATTAATTTCGTTTTTCAAAGATTTTTCCAAAAACGAAAATGTTCACCTTTCCTTCTTTTTTTTCTTCGGTTGTAGTAACTTTGTTCTTTTTGGGAAAGTTATCCAATGGGCAAAAATAATTATTAAAAGGTAGAATGTTTTCTATGATGACATGATGCAGCATTTCCTAAAATGACTGTTTGAAATTTATTTTTCGGACATGTCAGCAACCTTTGTTAATTTCTTCCCAATAATTTGAGATTTGACTATTGTTCCCCTGGAATGCAGATTTCTCAACATAATACAAATAAACTTACGGAATAGTGATTAATGCTACATTTTTCTCTTCCAGGTTATTCCAGCTTCAAACGTTTGACACCGATTACAACGACGACGACTTCTGTGCAAGTGAACGAGACGAAAAGAATGGATATTGCAGAACAAATTTCTGAGATACGCATAGATCGACACAAAATTTTAACGCACGAGAAACTGCAAGAAGGTGTGTCTCTATTCTTTTTTTACACCGTCTAAACTTTAGCCTGGTAATGATAAAATCGGCTTGTTGCTCATTCCAACGACTCCTTAATTAATATATTCCTTTTTACTAAAAGCTATGTGATGATGAGCAACTACGAATGATTGTCTGAACAATCTATCCATCAATAGGAAACATGTATCATTGATTATAGTTAATGCCAATTTAATTCTTTGCAAATGTGTAACCATTTTAAAGCATAACAAATTTTCCGAAATGCGAAACTGAAAGTTAATCTCAAGTATTGCTCGACCACCGATGAGATGGAAAGGAGCACACCCGGTTTATTTGTGGAAATGTACGCACTTATTAGTTTGCCGAATTTGAAGCCCAAATGAACGAAACACGCTCATAAAAATCCCCTAGCTATTTTTTGTCTCTTGTTTTATTCATTCAGATATAATAGTCTGAACTGGCTGCTTGCCAATTTTCTACCGCTAAAGTGGCCATACAGTACTTCTACTTAGTTAAATAAATGCAATACTTATTATCTGCATATCGTTGATAATAATCACTTGAAAACGTTTTATGACGAATATTTTTCGTTACATTCAAACTACTACGATACTAAATTTTTGATCAAAATTATTTTTAGCTTTACATTGCGTACTCTGCCCTACGCCATAAAAATGAGCAGAGGCTGTTTTTAGAGGTATTTTTCGATGTTTGGGGGCCTCGCACTTTTAGGGGCATGGGATGTCGTAGTATTTGAGCACTCCTGCAACACATGTGCGAATTGCAATACTAAGAGGAGAACAATTTTTGACAAAGAAAAAAAATCATAATTATATTTTGATATTTCTAACAGCTAACCGTATTATTTTCTTTTTCAGGCACATTCGGTCAAATTTATCACGCTATCGTAACGGATGACAATATTGTTGCAATGTATGGCCTCCATACTACAGTTAAAACAGTCAAAGGTAAGAACTTCTGCAAATATTTCAAGAACTCAATCATGAAACCCCTCCTTAACGATTTTTAGAGTAATGTTATTGTGCGGTTATGATGACGGGGGGATAATCTATGGCTCTGGTAACCCAACTCGGGAATTAACAAGCATTAATTCAGTGGAAATAATTTTACTATTTCTTGCATCCAGTTAGATGCATTAATTAGTTTGTTCACTCGGCGATTCGAACCTTCGTCAGACACCCGAAACAACCAATCAAAGACTTCTTCAACGATAAAAGGACTTCGATCGGCGAATGAGCTATGTAATCTTCTGCTGTTGATCCTTACTATAAGGTCTCACCATATTGTATTATGATAAAATACTCTGCATGATTGTCATTCATTCGCGAAAAAAAAGGGAAAAATCGTTTTGTTTTCAATATTGTTAGCATTTTATGAAACGAAATACTTTAATGAAATGACAATTTATTGAAAAGGCTCCTCTACGAATCAAATATTGGTGAATTTAAGTTTTCTCTATCGATGTGTCTCAACATAGTATTAAATCAAAGTTATGACACAAAGAGCTATCATTATTTTGCTTATTACTCTTTCAAGGCTCTTTCAGTAATTACTCTTTCAGTTTGTTTATTACTCTTTCAAAATTTCAGTAGATCGCCAGCTAAAATGAGTGCAATTAATTTATCTTTCAATTAAGTAATATGGCTAAATCTCTTCCGCTTTCTTTTTTGAAAAAATAACAACTTTATTTCCATCTAAAAGTTTCTTTCATCCATTTTTCACGGAATCATTAAAAAAGGGGAAAAAAAATTGGCACGCCGGAACTTAAACATAAGTTAGCTATTAAAGGCAGTAAACGAATAGTAATGATAAAGTTCCATGAAGATTTAAAGCAGCATCTATTTAGATCTCCAAGATATGTTCAAAAAGCTCTATGAAAAATCGCGATTTCTGTTACAAGGTTTAAAGAACATAAAATCTTAATTACATTTTTAATAAAACCCTCTTACGCTGCTTTTGTTGTTGAGCTTGGAATTTGGCCATCCGTTCTTCTTCACATAGTGGGGAAAAAAATCTCTCAGGATGTTTCAGGTCTTTTTAGATACATCCTCCCGTTTTTTTCCTATCTGTATGTTTTTCCAGTGTTTCTTAAATAGTTGCTAAATCTAGTGTCTCTGATCCAGACCAGGCATCGCCGATTCAAGTGTCCCTCCTGACTGCAGAAGGAATGATGATGCTGGGGATGAACCACAAGTGCATCCTTCCCCTGATTGGCCTCTGTACCGATGACCCCCACCACCCCATGTTGATTTATCCCTACATGAACCAGGGGAATCTCAAGAAGTTCCTCCACAGATGCATGCTGGCTGCTGAGGGACATTGCCGAGTAAGTACTACTTCAGTTTATCGGGGGGGGGGGGGCGGCAATGTGCTTTTCTGGTGTGCAGTTTTTATCATTTGGCTAGTGACATACATTAATAGTTTTCCGGTCGTATTACGCGTGGATGGATTTACTATAAACTCAAGAGGGTGAAGGTTGAAAATCGCACTTTTTTCTTCTTCTCTCCCCCTTCTTTCTAAAAGTATTCAACGTGTGCGAGACAGTACGTCATTCGAATTATATTTCTTACAGTTAAATTTTTGCAGTGTTAAAAAAATGTATATAAACTCATCCAGACGCAGGCACAGAGAGGCTGTTTTAATTTCCCAAAAAATAGCCAAAATGTATTTTTTTACAGCTCAAAACGTAGAAATTAGTGGAAATCTTAAAAGTTTCACAAATCCAAAACATTACTTGTTAACCCACTTGTAGTGCTTTGCGGACATTTTTCTATCGTTGTGAAGATTTATCTGCAAGATTGTATCAATAATTTTAAAATAATGTTAATATAATAGTATATTTAAAACATTAAACTATTGGTAGATACTTTTTATTACCTAGTTAAAATTAAAAATATAAAATGTGTCACGGGCCACGAATAATAAGCAATGATAGTCAATTTTTTTCTTCTTTAGTCAACTGTGAAAAGCACTTAGACTATAAAAAATGTATTATGTTTATGAACATATGTATGCCAAATTCCGAACTTAAAATGGTTGTTTTTAAAATGTAAACTTTTTTTAACAATCAGCACAGGGGTGCCCACAGGAAGGGGGGGATTTTTTAAAACTTATTTATTAATTTAATTTAAATTAAATTTATTGATTTTTTTAAATAAAAATTATTTATTAATTATTTTTTTTAATTTAAATTATTTCTTTTATTTCTTTATTATTGTTGTTTATTTATTTTGAGTGTGTGCTTGGAGGAAGAGAAAAAAAAGCGATTCGATTCTGCGCATAGTTAGTACTTTTAAAACGTCAATATGTAAAAGAATAATAGTTATAATTTAAAAAAATCAATAAATAATAGTAAAAAAATAAATAAAATAAAAAGGGGGGTAAAATAAAAAGCACAAGAGGGTTGTGAAAATTTTTGGGGGGAAATTTGCGCCATTGAGCTTGGGCGGGGGGGGGGGGGGATGAGCACCCCTGAATCAGCTCCGCATTAAATACATAAGTTTTCTAACATCAACTAAGGATTTATTTGAATGCTGAGAACTGGAAAGTTTTTACAAAAAAAAAAAAAAAAAACCATATTAGTTTTAAATGTGTAGATTGTATCAGGCTTATTATGCATGAAACTTAATTAGTAACATGAAATTAATATTAATTTGTGTTGCAGGCTTTAACTACACAAAACAGAGTTGGAATGGCTTTGCAGATTATACAAGCAGTTGCCTATCTGCATAAAAGAAAAATCATTCATCGTGATATAGCAACAAGAAACTGTGTGTGAGTACTCTCTTCAAAAATATATTATTAGGTTTATATGTGTCACAATCAAGAGAGGTATGATATAAAGGAGAGAAAATATACTCTGTTGATATCGCTTTAATTTTCGTGTATATATTTAAATTTTCTCTTTAAAAGATTTGTTAAATTGATCCAAAACACAGTTTAGTTTTTCTTTTTGTCAATCCTTTAGCTGCTAATTGAATGATTGTTTTTACTACATTACAGATTTATTTTTGTTGTATTCAATGATTTTATTATACATAAACAAAGAAAGATACACTGAAATGTGAATGCAGCATATAGGTTAAAGTTTATGGAGCAATATAGTTTCTCATGTCTAACATTTTCTAAGAGATTTTTATTGGTTGACAAGTATAGAGAGAGAGTTATGAGAGTTTTGATGGGGGAAAAAGCTTTAACTATGAAGTGTTTGCATTGTCCTAATAACCTATTTCAATGATTTAAATTTAAACTTTTAACTTTATATCTTTCTCAGTGTGGATGATGCACTGCAAGTGAAGCTGACAGATAATGCCCTGGCTAGAGACTTATTCCCAACGGACTATCACTGCCTTGGTGACAACGAGAATAGACCCATCAAATGGCTGGCCATTGAGAGTCTGCTCAAAAAGGAATTTTCCTGGGCAAGTGATGTGGTAAGTTTTAGGTTCGATCAATATTGTTACACAAATCATGGGGTGAAAAAATACTTGACAATTAATTATAAATCAACAAAAATGAAATACTTTTTTTTTTTTACATTACACAAAAGCTGCAGCAATGTAAAAGTGTTCTTACATCGTAGGTGATAGTTGAGAGATCAGTTCTAGAATGAAAAAGCTTTTAAAGCATCCCAAATTATGAGGGTTTGACAAAAACATAACCTGAATATTTTGGTACTCTGCTAAAAGTTGCCATTGCGAGTTCAGATTAGCCAACTGGACATTTGTTTCAGTTGCGCACCCACGGGGGGTGCTAACGCGCTTAAGCCATTCCCAGGAGAATGAAACGCTCCCCTTTGACAAAACCAAAGAGCGTCTAAAACTGCCTTTTTTGGTCATTAATTTAAAAAAAAATAAAATAGGAAAGCTCCCCCTCCCCCACATCCCCCGTCAAGCCCCAACCCCGTTCCTATAATTTCACCATAGATAGCTTTAAAAAGAAAAATTCTAAGACTTCAAATCCGCAATATTTCCAAAGGACTACCACTTACTTTCTCTTTCTTTCCTAACTTGTCCAAAGAAAGCCCAAAATGAGTTTTTGGGACTTTAATTTCAAAGAAAAGGAGATCTCCTGAATCTCCCTTCCTCCAATCAAGAATTATCAAATATAATTTGAAATTTAAGTTTAGAGCCTCCATGGCAAAAACTTTCCGAGGATAGCCCCTGAGTCCCTTTAAAGTCACCACCTCATGTTTCCTCAACAGCCTTGAAATTTCTTAAGACATTGGTTTAGGAAACATTTATCGGAGTTCCTCGCATGAAACTGTTAGCCCCTACTAGGAGCCTGGGTGTGCCACTAATTTGTTTCATTTGTCTTTTTTCGTTCTGTTTTTACCTTAAGTTAAAAATGAGCCATCCAGCTAAGACATACCTCAAAATTCACTTTTAGATAACTCTCGAAGTAAATTGTTGATTATGGGATTGATTTACCTTGGTAAAAATAATTATTTTCCTGCATGCTTTCATCCACAGACATTTTCTAAAAATAGATTTTCCTAACATGGAATATTTAATACCAAGTAAAGTGATATTCTATACTGGCAAAAACCAGACTATGCCTATTGTTCAATATTGTAATTTAAAAACTTAAAATGCAAGTGAGGTAAAATTTCTGTGTTCCAAATGATAGTTATTATTATTATTGCAATGCTATTAGAGAGCAAATATGTTTCACCTGCTAACAAGCAAAAACGAAAATATATAAATGTGAAAATGAGTTCAAATATGATTTTTTTTAAAAAATCTAAGTATGAATTATAGCATCATCACACATTTCTTGACATAGATAGCTGAAGAGTAACCAATATCATGTGTAGGAAGAACTTTGGTTTGTTGATGCTTAATTTTCCTAACGATTTTCAACAAGATGTAACTAATGAATATGATAAATATCTGATTCCACATTTATGCTGTATGGATGTGAAAAATAGAAAGCTAATATGTGACTTAAAAATAAGGGTAACATTAAAGTATGATTCTTATTGGACATATGCTCAAAATTAAGGACATATGCTCAAAAGCCTCCCCCCCCCCTAATTTATTTAAATGAAAGTATCCTGCAAACAATGGAACCTTTAAGTAATAAATTTCGAATTCTTAACTCTTTTTTGCTTCGTTTCTAAAAGCAGCAACAAAAAATTTAAACATGCGTCTTAAAAATTTGAATGGTTTATATTTTGTCTCATGTGGGAATTCAAATAATAAATAGTTCTAATAAATAATATACTTAACTACATGTCCGTATTTCCATGAGATTGGTTTATTTAGTCATGCAGTTAATAATCAAGCTTGTAGATTTTACACCTGTAGTCATGATAAATACATTATTTTTCTTTTAGTGGGCATTTGGTGTCACGATGTGGGAGCTGATGACACTTGGCCAACAACCCTACATTGAAATCGACCCATTTGAAATGCATTTATACTTGAGAGACGGATACAGGCTGAATCCTCCAACAAACTGTCCCGAAGAATTGTAAGTATTCTTAACTGTCATACTCACTTTAAAATTAGAATTTAACAGCTTCAAGTAATACTGATTTTTAAAATATTTTCTTTTTTTTCGTAAACCATTTCTTCTATTGGGTAAGTTAAGTACTAGATATTTTGAAGAAGTTTTAAAGCAGCTGAACTGCATGTTTAATAATAAAGTATCAAAGCTCCTAGGAATTAAACAAAAATTTCTTACCCTACCCAGATAACTATTTGAAGGTAGAAGCATACTATAAAATGCTATTTATTATTCCAAACATTAAGAGCAATAGAAAACAATATAAAAATATCCTTTCATTGAATTAGATTTTTTGTCATTGGAAAGGGAAAACTATATCAGCAAGCAATTTTAAGATACCTAAATTAAAATTCGATGGAGCCTATTTCTAGTTTCAAAATTGAACCTCTTGGTTTTCTAAACTAAAAAGGCATGAATCAAATATAATTTACATTTATACATCCCAAAAATAATGAATAAGTTTCCTAGCTAAAATTTGTTATGAAGACCCAATAATAATTATACAAACATAACGTGCAAAAACACTTTTTCTAAAACTTATATTGTTTCATGAAAAAATAAAAGGAAACTTCTTTTGTTACAATATAAATTCATTTTTCCCATAGATATACTGTGATGGCGTTTTGCTGGGAAGCAGTGCCCGAGGACAGACCTTCTGTGACTCATCTAATGGGCTGTTTGCAAGATTTTTACACAGCGTTAGGACGTTTCATCTAACTCTCATTGCAGTTTATACTTGAGACAAGCCTACACTGCCACATAACATTCTTCATGACAGGCCTGAGCAAGTTCTCCAAAAATAACATGATTATCGCCTTTTTAAATAAACATTGCTTTCTTTAAGTGGTAACTGAATAATATGCACAGAAAACTGATAATTTTTAAAAGCTATTGATTTTGAAAATTACTCACTGTAATATCACTACTTTATGATCAAATTATTCTATTACTTATATAATATGAGTTTTTCTTATTGAATACAACATTTCTCATCAATGGAATTTGCTCAAGTCTGTACACTTGCCTTGTGGTAATGGCTTTAAAAGGTGCATGCTACATTTTATCATCTAGTCTATTTGTTTGTATGTGTTTACATTATATAATACTCGTACAGTAATTTAATAGCCAATATTGTTCGCATGCAAAAGATATGTGTTTCAAACAGAGAAAAGGGAACCAATATTAATGTGTTAATGCCAGAAAGTAACGGATAAACGATATTCAAAGGTAGTGGATTAAATAAATTTTAATATAAAAAATGTTCAATACATTTCAAAAGTTGAGGAACAAACTCCATTAGTGGCTACAATACGAACATATTTGAACAATTCTTCCATACAAAATAAATTTGTGAAGCAGTCAAAAAACCAAATCCAAATATATTTTGTATATTTCAGATTAAAACTTCCAAATCAAGAATTTCATCTGGAATGTAAATAATTACAAAAATAATTTACACTGCATGATGCCATTATTAAGAAAAAATGACAAGGCATCTAACTAAATGTTCTACATATCTTAAGACTATAAAAATATATAAATCAAAACATTATTTTTAAAATGAGATGTTTGAAAAATAAATTCGAGCATAGGTGTAGTCGAAATTAGGTATAGCATATGTTATGACTAAAATTAGGACATTTTAAAAATATTGTTGGTAAATTTTAAACAGTAATGAAATTAATATGAAAAATACTTTAGTACAAACAATACTATCATATTTTTAATGATAGTTAAATATATTTCTAGAATGTAAACAAATTTAATTAATATTAGGAAAAAAAAACCTAGGATTGTAAATTTTACTCAAAATAAATAATAAGAATAGAACAGAAATATATTTTGAAAACTTTTGTCACAAGCGGTTTAAATGTTTTCAATTCAAAGTTATGAAGGGAAATTAATTAAGTAATACATTATTAACAGAGACAAAAACCAAATCCTAATTTTGAACGTAAAAGACATCGTGAGTTGCATTAATTTCGTAATAGGGAAAGCATAAGTTGAACATTGGCAGAACTGTGATAAATCTCACTTACACTGCATTCAAACTGGAGAATAGTTGGCCTTGTAATACATACGTACTTTTGCCTCTCCAAAATCTGGATGCTCAGTTCTAGAAGCCAAGGCTAGCATTGTCTACTTATATATTGTACATAATATGTGAAATAATTATAAGATATTTATGTATATTTATTAAAAACCTTGCTTTTGTTTGAAATGTTGGTATAAAATACTTGTTGACCAAGTTTATTGTATTTTAATAAAAGCTTGATAAAAACTTAAATTATCTTTCTTTCTTGGATTTTCTCATTTATTAAATGCGAATGCTCTTCTAAAATTATACTGCCAAAATGTAAAATAGCACAAAAATACAAAGATCACATTATTCCAAAATGACTGCTCAACAAAAATGCAGGTAAAATGAAATTGTTAACGAACTCTACATACATTAACATTCTTAATAGTCTTATTTTGAAACCTCACAAACATGTATTTCACTATGACGCAAGTATAAAATTCAGAAATTATATTTCAATTTATAAGCTTCCTAAATGCATTTTTCCACTCAAAACACTTTTAAACATTTAATACACAACACATATATATTTAATGGAACACTTTGCAATTTTTTCTTTGTTTTAAACTGTAAATCGGTAACAAGTTACAAAAAATAGCAGTCAAAAGTTTTATAACCTAAAAAAAAGTAGGTCACTATGGGGCAACTCGAGGCATCATATGTTAACATTTTAAAATTTGGCACAATCTTTTTTATTGACATTTAATACAGCAACTACATTTTAAAAGGGGAGAAGGGAGTACAGCAAACCCTGTCTACCGTGAAGTCAGTTTTACACATATTATCTTTTATGAACAACAGAATTCTTACGCAAGATTCAGTATATTATTACAAAAACTGATCACCATTATTAAATTTAGAATGTGTAACGTAATCTTTAAGAAATAATAATAAATATTATTAATTCAAACCAAATATTGGTCTTTCACTCCTTTATAAGGAAACATATACAGTTTTAAAAATACTTACTTTTAAGTGAACAATGAAATGTACATTGCAAAACGTAAATCATTAGAAGATATAAACAATATTTATGAAATCACAGTAGTTTACAAAGCTCTGATGAGTAAAAAATGTTTTTAAAATGCAGCAAAATAATCTGCAATCAAATAATACTTAGCCTGCCAGCAGACTTCATTTAACTATTAAAAATTAATGCTCTTATCAGAAGAACCATTGAATTTCTGTCCGTCTTCCAAGAGGAATTAGTATGTGCTTCAGATCTAGAACCTAAGAAAAAGAACATGAAATAATTTAAAAACAGAGGCATCAAATATTGGCGATTCTTTTCGATATGCTAAAAACTTTATTGAATTAATTTCTTAATTATTATATTTTATACACCACGGATACTAATTACCACATTTTAAAGTTAAATATAATGTTCAATTTTTAAAAAAACATCTCCTTCATTTGTGTTAAATGTTAGTCCAGTCATGCAGTCAAATTAAGTAACTTTGACTCTTGCATCACTTCAAATTTTTATGATATTTGACTTTGCTGGGGGAAGGGGGGGGGGAGTAGAAGGTCCAGTTTTGCACTCTACCGACAGTTCTTCGAACTGACTTCTCTATTCTTTAATTCACCAAAATAAGTTGGTAATATTGTACATAACTCATTCTGCATCCTTTAATTTTTCTGAAGTTACAGTTTGGAAACTATTTTTGAAATTGTTGAAAGTGCTCTTTCTACCATTGTAACATTCTATACAACAGTCAAAATCAGTGGTGTCTAACCTTTTCAACTTGAGGGCCGCATCTCATACTATGTTAAATCTCATTGGCCACAGCACGTATAAAATTAAAATATATTTAAATTTTTTTAGACAACATGGGAAAAGGAAAGACTTAATTAAACAAGAATTGTTGCTACCATTACTATTGATATATGTTTATTTATACATTGGTACATGGTTTATACTTGTTTTTGAGTATTTGGCTTCAAATTTGAAACAATTGCTCGTAATACCCAATGAAGATGATCAGTTATTTTGAAAGGTTCAGGAACATATTTTTCGATTCCTAATTCCTAGCATTGAACATTATGGTCACATGGATCAGTTTCATAATAGTGAATTTAGTAAGCAAAATTATGTCATAGTTTGACTGCATATAGTACAAAATTTTATTTAATACATAACTCTTATCAATATGAAGACCTACATTTACTTAATTTTTAATAGATAGTAAAAACAAATCATATCTTACATCATAATCCAAGTTCCACCTATACTGTTTATTTGATAAGATGTAACTTCCATCAATAACAATTCTTTTTGGTGGCTTGTGCAGTCCCATTATTCTAACTTGTTGTATTACAGCTCGATAAAAATTAGACATAAATACTTTCTTACCAACTTTGCCATCAACAATTAAAGAAGTCTGAAAAAAAATTTCAATTTTAATCCAATTTTCAGTTAATGAATGAACTAGAAACTCCCTACACATCATAGAAATAACCAAATCAAATACAGTCAGACCTGTCTATATTGAATTTCACAGGACAAAAGAAAAATTCGAGATGCAGAGGTTGTGATAAAATTCAGAAAAATAAGCAATTGGAACTAAGTCAAATGCTTATTAGCTTGTTTTGCATTGATATTGTTGAATATTTTACTGTAAGACGTGTTGTGAGTCCGTGTTTTACTAATTGTGATAACTATATCGGTAGCAAGTTAATGCATACCTTTAAGTACGAATACAGTCTCTGAATGATTGTGCAAAAGATGATTCTTGTCTCCAAGTTATACCAGTGATAAAAGTGGCTGGAGATGAAATTCAAAATTGAGTCGTCAAAATTCGAGATATAGAGGTTTTCAGAAAAAATCATTCGAGATAAACATGAGAAAAAACACTAAATTTATGCTCTTAAAGGAGGGAAATTGAAAAATTTCGACATAGAAAGGTTTTTGAGATAAACAGGTTTGACTGTATTTTCATTTACCCAACAGTTTATTTAAAATTAATTTTTTGAATTACTAATTGCTAAACTGAAGCGAGGTCTCGTATGACGCTGCAAAAGAGGTGTAAAGACAGGCCAACGCAGCAGTCAATTTGGATTTCTGGTAACGCTAGCACTGCAACAATGAAAAATCTGATCCAAAATGCTGGCTTGTCTAAAAGTAGCTTTATTTGGCGTGTTTTGTCCACTTGAAATGTCAGCGGCGAAAAGGAAACTGCAACTGAATGTCTCTAAGATTACTTTTTTAACAAAAAAAATGTGTTAAAATTGAGAAAAAAAGTAATTTACCCCTGTTTTCTACTGTACTTTTTTAGATTTTTTTTTAAAATTGAGAAACACCCCTATTGATCAGTGGGTCTTAATTCATTTCGCATATTCCACTTCACTAAAAACGTCATGAGACATTTTATGTGTTTGAAAGAAACCGTAATTATATCTCTGGCGATAATTGCATTATGTTTAAAATTAGAGAGTTGCAGCAACCCTCTGACTAATGCTGACATCTAGTTAATAAATACTAGCTTCTTTGAAACTCTTTTGTTCAAACACAAAACATTGATGCCAAAAAAAACATTGAATACAAAACGTTAATGTTTAAAAACATCAACAACAATGTTGCATTACCACTTGTTAAAATAACGAATAAAATATAATTTTATTTTTTGTAACGTTTTCATATATCTACTTATGAACAATAGCTTGATTAATCAATCACATAAGAGTTTAACATGGGGAAAAAATAGCTCTACCAAAAAAAATTTAAGATATTTCTTTCAAACACAATTAAAATTTGGAAAATATAAATACACCGTATTACCCCGCATTAGCCGACATGCCGCAAATTTGAGGGTCACCAGATTTTCAATTACTCTTGCCTGGTCCTTTCCGGCATACCAGAAAAACTGAGGTTTTAGAAAAAAATATGTTTAATACTATAATGAATACATATTCAACTTTTAAAAAAAAGTTCTATAAAGGAGTGCTAAGCGCAGAAGTCTTATCTGCACTTTTTATTAAAATTGAATTATTGTCACTAGGTAATTCTTTGTAACATATATTACCCAAATACATTGCTTTATGGTCACTTGTGAACGGGAAATATTAAAATAAAATTTCCGAAAAAGGGGCATCTAAATTAAAAATATGGCGGCTTTAAATTTTAAAAGTGATTCTCATTTTGAGCTCAGCTGCAGATACCATTTTTGTGCTTTATTTCATTACTTTTGACAAACGGTTTAATTTTGCAAAAATATTAACTACAGCAAGATAACGTACCATCGAACCACCATGATTTTTTCATCTTGGATAGCTGAAATTTACTGTTTTTTTTAAAGAGGTTATTTTGGTAATTTATTATATTTATTCTTGCGGGGGTTTGCTTAGCGGTTGAAACTGAGGGAATTTACTTTTGCTTTGTCGCAAAATAAATCTGGAATTATCCGGTATGCCGAAAAATTTGAATTTCCCAGCATACTGGTCAACCTCTTTTTTTCAGGCATGCTGGCTAATGCGGGGTAATACGGTATAGATATATTCTACAGCCTAAGTTAAAACAAAGTCACTTTTACTTACCTTATTAGCATACATATCAATAGTTATGTATTCCCCAGAAATATGAGAATCTATAAAAAATAATTCAAGTGAAGCATTAGTTGAGGACTTATGTATCAACAATATTTTTTATTGAATGAACACACAAACAAAATAATAAGTTTTTTTTTAATATGGTAAATTTGACAAAAAATTACAATGCACCATTAAGTGGATAATTAGACATATTCACTTAATGACGCAATGTTATTCTGGGACTCTGTATTTAAGACTTCCACTGCTGATGAGATCAAGTTCAAGGTAGCTAGCTATATTACTGTATTTTATTTGGCAGAGAAATTATGTATTCTAATGCAATTTAAAAATGTAAAAAGTTAATTGAATAATTGCCTTTTTGGTTATGTTTTCTTTTTACAACATAGCCTTGAATTATAGAGAAAGATGGAAAACTTAACTTAGACTTACCAAACAGTAACATTGTTATTTCAGTGTGGAATTAAGAGATTTCATAAGTTATATGGTTTATGGAAAACATGTGGACAATTACATTTCACAGACTACAAAATAAGAATATTTTACAGTTTGAAAAAAGTAATACAGTAAAGAGGTTGCAGTACTTGGTTCGTTTGAACCCCCCTTTCTCTCATTTCAATACAGTACAGAACCTTTTATCCGGGATCCAAAAACCAGGAAATTCTGACGATTTTCCCACCATTTTTTAAAATACACATTTTCGGCACTTTTTAAAAAAGAGAGATTTTTTTGAAACACCTAAATGAATATGAATGTTTTTTTATGAATACCATATTCCTCGCAAAAAGTTTGGAACATTTTTACAAAAACGAACTTTTAAGGTGAAAATTTCCGAGATATTTTCTTGAATTAAAAAGCACACTCGTGAATTAAACATTTTCCTATTTTATTCTAGCTGAAAACTGAATAAATAAATATTGTCACCTTCTAATGCAAGTTTTATTATTGAATGACAGTTAATTAAAAGCCATTTAGAGTAAGTCACGACACGATGCGAAAACTGCTTGAAAAGTCAAAAACCAGATTTGCTAATTATCTGAATAGTAGATCCTGGAATCTAGAAATTGAACGCAAGACTGTAATAATGATGCAAGAACTTAAAAAGCAAATTTCGATTGACATTAATGCAATGCAAAAGCAACAATTAACAATGAGTACTTTAACTACAACCTTTATAAAAAAGGAAAAGGAAAAAAAAAACACGTTCATAGTAGCAAATTTATTTAATGCACTAGTAGAAAAATCGCACATTTATGTTCAAAAATTTGTTCCTTCCCCTTTCCTTAATTTTCTTTCTTTTTAAAACATTCTTGAAAATTGTGCCTGGCCCCCCTTTTTTTAATGTGATGGTCTTACGTCTTGTGAATAACTAAATTTTTTGGTTTTGAATTATTTTTTCACTAGTATTTTTTAATGTTTCGATATTTATAAGCATTTCTGAACCGTTTTCTTCTTATTTTAAGATGCCAAACTATTTATTATAGTAATTTGGGTTTTATAAACAATCGCCAAACATTGCTTCTTAGCGATCCAGAAAACCGGGAAATTCAGTTATCTGGAATAGTGAGAGTCCCGAACATCCCGAACAATTGGTTCTCTACTGTACTTAAATGTGTAAAAACATTTTTAACATTTTAATGATCTAATGACTATGATAGAAGCTACACCCAGATAAATTTAGAGGCCAGGAAAACTTCTTCAACTTTCTTTAACATAAAAGTCTGTTTAATTTTAAATTAAGTATTTACAATTTTACTTGTTCTTTTTAATAAGAGATTAAACCACAATACATTTTGCAAACAATTTTCTTATTTTTTTTATGTTTAAGTTGGCGTTATGAATTTTTACATTATGCATAAATTACAAAATAAGGTTGCTCTAAAGCTAAAATAAGGTTACTTACTTTTAGATTCACCATCATCCCAATATAAAAACCCATTTGCATGAAAGGATGAATTCAAAGCAACAAGTAAGCTCATGGAATTCTGTCGACTGAAAATGAAAACCAAATGAAAGGAAGAATTAAACTAACATGGCAGAAATAAAGATAGAAAAAATTACTTAGGTTAACTTCTTTAGCCGTTTTTCAGTAAGAAGTTTTTGAATGATTTTAAAACCGACTACAATCACAAATTGAAATATAGCACATCTTAAACAATATTTCTCTAGCTTATTTTCTATTACCCCGCCAGATCTTCCTCATTCCTTTATCAAATTCCATGATTTTCCCTTCATTTTAAAGGCGATGATGCTGGCTACTGACAAAAAATAGACCCAAGCTCTAAAAACTTTTTTTAAAGCTGTTTTCTTTGTTTTTTATTACATTACTTCACTGAATAGCATTCTAAAACTAAGCCGCAATGGCACGGTTCGATAGAGCAGTGTGCTTATAACAGGAACAGGGTAAGTTCACGAATCTGAACAGAAACATGTTGCTTTAATGGGGGTTTTATTCTTCAAAAGAATTGTATTCCAGCTTTTTATCATCATATATTTTATTTCTCAAAGGTTTTTTTTAATTTTCATTTATTTATTTTACTCACTTATTTATTTTTGTGCCTACAGCATAATTTTTTAGCATTATTTCATCAAACTTCAAAACTTAATTCACTTAAATTTTTTCACCTCTTATCAGGGAAAAATAAACAAGCAATTATTTTTTTGCTGTTATTAAAAAAATAACCATATTTTGCTTTCCTTCTATCAAGTGTGAAAGCTTAACATTGGTTAGCCAGTGAATATACACTGGCGGGAAAAAAAATCTCAACACCAAGAAAGACTTGCACTAGATAAACGAAATTTGGTACGCATGTTTATACGACTGAAAGATGACATAGATTGAAATTTCGCGCTCCGCGCATAAGTGTGGCACGGCTGGCGTCACTCAGAACATGCAAATAAGGCTGGTTTTCAAAGCGTGTTGTGAAGCTCTTGAGTATTATTTTTCCGTGAAATTTGACGAATTGTGTTCATGTTAGCCAGGAATGAATTTAAGAAGACGAAGAAGCCATTATCAACAGCTCACCGAGTTTAAACGAGGTCGTACAAATGAGCTACGAGAAGGTGGATTTTCATTTCGCGATATTGCAGAAAGACTTGGGGGGGAATGTTTCCACCATGCATGATTATTGGAAGCTATGGTCATGATGGTACTACCTCAAGAAGATCGAGTTCCGAGCTGCCACGTGGCACGACTAAGAAGGAAGATCGCCGAATCTTGCGTATGACTGTAGCGCATCATACTGCATCTGTGGCTAACATTAGAGCTGCTTTTGGTACCGTCGTGACCCAAGGAACCGGTAAGAAACTGTTTACTTCAAGGACAGCTCCGAGCCAGGCAGCCTGTAGCCGGTATTCCATTGACTGAAAACCATTGCCGTTTCCTACGGCAGTGGTGCCAAGACAGAGCTCACTGGAGGTCGGAGTGGAGATCTGTTGTGATTTTTGATGAAAACAGATTCTGCCTTAGTGCCAGTGGTGGCTGCATGGTCAGAAGGAGGCCAGGGGACCGCCTGCATCCAAGCGGTCTACGGCCTAGACACACGGGACCTACACCTGGAGTCATGGTCTCTGGAGCAATTTCCTACGACAGCAGGGGCACTCAACTGGTTATCCCAAACTCACAGACTGAAAATTGTTGTCAGTCTGGAAATTTAACCAATAGAACAGCCCTTCATGAGTAAAATTCAAGGGCGAGTTTTCCAACATGATAACGCTCGCCCTCACATCGCTGCTGTAACGCAATGTGCTCTACAGAGTGCTGACATGTTACCATGACCTGCAAAATCACCAGGTCTGTCTCCAATTGATAACGTATGGGATATCATTGGACGGCACCTCGAGCATCATCCACAGTCAGCAATGACGGTCCTAGCATTGACACAACAAGTGCAACAAGCATGGCACTCCATACCACAAAGTGACATTCGGCACCTGTATGACATAATGCATGCACGCTTGCAGGCTTCCCTTCAAAATTCTATAGGTTACGCCCTCTATTAAAGTAACATAATTTCACATTTGCACAGCATTTTCTTGAGCTTAAATTAGCCAGTGATCTTGTACATTTAATCAATTAAACATGTTAACTAGACAATTGCATTACCCAAATTTCTCTACTCTACAGTAATTTTTTCTTGGTGTTGGGATTTTTTTCCCAGCCAGTGTATATACATCCCAGAGGTGATCAACATTTTAATTGCTGGAGTTTTTAAGTGGCCTAACTAGTCATTCACAAGTTCTGTTCCATATAACAGTTGCATTTTATTTTATTTGTGGTGGTATGTTCAATTTTTATAAACGTGTCTGAAGTAAATTATGGGTTAGTTTTATATTTGCATCATATACAGTAATATAAAAGGCATTTCTTTTTCACCAATTTAAAAACTAAATATACTAAATACAGAACAATAATCCTCACGATTCTGCTTGTGCAGCTTTTGCCCAATGGCAAGTTCAATGTGACATTTCCATGCAAAAAGATTTCTCCCCCTTGCAAGGCCTTGATGTAACTTATACCATTTAATAGAAATATAATCTTTAGTTCATGCAAAAAAAAAAAAAATCAGATTTCTAATTGAAAATGAATTTCAAGGGTTATATACCCTACGTTTACTATTTAAAAAAGACATTGATACGAAATTATGTCCATTTTTTGAAGAAAAAATTTAAGTAAATGTTTTATTGTTTATTATCAGTTTATAGTAATATAATCAAAAACAATAAAAAAAGTTTCCAGCTCAAATACAAATTTATCTCATCTCTTTTACAATGTGGATGCTTCTATCAATAATCCTTCTCAGATAGGTTGCTAACAAAATGAACGGCCGTGTTGCAGTACAGACAATTCATATAGCTGGTTAAATGTTAGATAAACTTGTTGAAATTGAATTTGATTCATATGGGGAAGTTTTTCATAAATTATAAGAGAGGCACTGATGAAATAATCAGAGTTAAATTTGAAAGGCCATTATATTCTTCGAACCTTTTGATGACATAATAGATTCTAGAAAATCAATTTTTAACTTACCTCAGCTAAATATATTTGTGAAAATTGCCAGAGGAACACACTCAGATTTTACTTAACAAAGCTCGTAAATTAAAAAAATAAATTAATAAAATCTGTTGCTTAAAATCCTGAATACAACAAACAATGAAACAAAAAGGGAGTAATTATTTTAAAATCATTGCCATCCTAAGACATGTTGGCGGTCAAAGCATATATTCTCTAACAAAATATACTCCACCCAAATAACAATCGCAAAAATTTTAAACAGAATAAATAAATAATCAAACACAATGCACATTCAGTACCTTGCAGTTATTGTTTCAGACGGCTTTTGTAAAGGTATAATTTGGCCACCCCTAATATGCAAAACAGCAGGTTGCTTGCTGTCATGAAAAGGACCACCAGATTCTTGAAACCATGCACCATCACTATAAATTGATAGCCCCTGCAATTAAAATTGTAATTTTACAGTTAAACTGGAAATAATAATTTCACACCATTTTTAAAACAGAAAAATTTTGGCGAGACAAATGATTGAAATTATTAAATTAAAGATTGTGTAAATAGTTTTTCAAAAGTCAAAAATACAAAGATACATTTAAAAACAAAACCCAATCAGGTCATTTAATATCTCATATTGGGATGAATGCAGCAAAAGCTCTCCAGCAGAAAAATTGGGACCAAAATGTAAAATTATGTGGCTCATGAAAACTATGTAAGAAAAAGAAAGAAAAGATTATTTCCTTTGGTTTTAGAAATGAAAAAAATATATATTGGCCTGCAGAGGCGCTCCGAACAAGAATTTTTGGAGAGGGGAATTTATCAATTTGCCGAATGAAGTTCAAACTTTATCGAATGATAAAATACAATCATGCACACCAGTGGCGTACTCAGTGGGTGGGCTGATAGGGCTGCAGCCCCCTCCAAAATTTCCGAAACGAATTTTTTTCATTCAAGCTTCAATCTTTTTTCCTTCCTTTCTTTTCAAAGTCGCAAAATCAGAAAAGTTTTCAGATCAAATAATTAAACATGGGGCAAAAAGTTAAAAGAAAAAAAATTTGATTTCTTTAAAGGTGTTGACTCGTCTATTTTACTATATGTCATGTTTATGATTGTCTTAATCAATTCAGTTTTCTTAGTTTTTATTGCAAATAGATGTTTCAGAAACACCGACAACGCTTGTTCACTCAGCATTGAAACACAGTTATTAGGAATAATAGTAAAATCAATAGCAAAATTAACGATATTAAGGCACAAATTTTCTGAAATATTGCAAGCATGTGATTCAGTAACACCTCCGTCAATGAAGAAAAATATTTCAAACTTCAATTTCATTTTCTGTTTTCATCAAAATGCTTTACTTTAAACAAAAAAAAAAAAATTTTTTTTAGTGATGGTATTTTTGTCACATTAAGTCTGTATTTATACCACAAATTCGAAACATTTTCTTCCCTTCGCTACATTTTATGAGGTCCCCCCCCCCCCATGTCAAAGAATCTCGGCTCAGCCCCCCTGAAATGATTTGTCTGCGTATGCCGCTAATGCACACATGTCGTACATGCATAACATTTGGTGAGAAAAAACAGGCATATTTTAAAAAATAATTCCCAAAACTAAAAAGAACAACAAATCTCAATGTTGCAAAATTGTCTTCAAGTTGCCGAATCATCAGCAAAATATGTCAGCAAAAACGGAAATTATTGGGAGGTCACAGTGACCTCCTGTCGAAGCGCTCCTTTGAAATTACATTTTTCTAACTTGAAAACATTAACTAATTTTCAACATATTTACATAGATTTGTCAAATTATTAATACTTCAGCAACATCAAATAATGCTCAGCTCTCAAGTAAAAATTATACTGTGAAGCAATTCATTTTAAATTTAAGTTCAAAACATATAAACTTGAAATTTGAGTACAATATGCACAATTTCAGGTCACTTAAAGAATTATGGTCTGAGAAAAACACAATACCATGAAGTTAGAAAAAATAAAAGTTGAATCTGATTTTGGTAGATGGCATAATAAACAGTTAACTACTGTTGACATAAAATAATATATCAGTAATGTGCCCCTAAAGTGACTAAAAGATATGCAATGAAAGATAAAATGATATAAAGTAAATAATAATAGTAATTTTAAAAAATTATTGAAACTGATTTACAACAATGAAGTAAATGCCTCATTACTTTAGATTTTTTTTACAGTTATAGTTTCAGCTTTTCAAACATAAAATAATAAATTTGAATAATTCAAGGGGAAAAACATTGATTACTGATGCAAAAAATCTATAAAACAAATATTCAGAACACACAAAAAGCAAAAATAAAGTTAAAATAACTTACTTGATAAAAGTCATACCATATTCCTTCAGGAAGATAAAAGTTAACTTCAGTTGAACCCTATAAAAAATTTTCATTGATTAGAAATTATGCTTTAAAAATTAGTTCCAAACAATTCAAAGAATTTTGATTATTCTCTTACCTTTTCTAAAATAGGTGATATTAAAAGAGAAGAGCCCCACATAAATTGAGATGTTATAGAATACGTCTCATTGTCAAAAGGGAATCTAAGTATTTAAAAGGTCAAAGTATTAGAAACAATTGGGTGTTTTTTATATTCAAAAGTTTTAATATAGATAATGATAAACAATTACCATACATTCTCATGCATTAGTTTAAGAATTTTTGCCAAAATTAGAAAACTTGATAGGAGTTGGATTATACCTGGCTAGTGATTAGAAAAAAAAATAGGTACTGTTTAATAAGTGACCTACTTTCAACAACTTAAAAAAACCTGCAAATCTTTAATTTACTCCTTAGATTTTGCATAGAACCCAAATACTCATAAAGCTCAATTAATTGTGAATCTAATATTGCTGCTCTATAAGTGTTGAACATATATCTAGATTCCATGCTTAATGGTGAAAATTCATCAGAAATTGAACAGAAAAAGCTTCAGGAAAAAATCAACAAATAGGTAAAAAGTTCTCTTTCTCAAACTTTTCACTTTTCAGAAAATACGGATTCAGTTCAGATGTAAGTCAACCTATATGCAAGTACATATCTAGTAATGCAAATGTAAAGACATTGTTAATAAAATACTTTCAGTAATTTCAATCAATACAACTTTCTGGTATTCAATGAATCATCAGCACTTACAACTTTTAAGAAAGGGAAACAATTAAAATGATTTTGATTTTCTATAATTGCAACATGAAGTGATTAATCCTTTGAGTATGTCGTTGGAAGAAGCAGACTATGTCGTAGTCAAGGGGTTATACTTCTAAAAATAAAATTTTGGAATAACATTATGGTTCACTCTTTACAAACAAGTAACATTTTAAAATACAATTTAAAGAAAAAAAATAGCATTAAAATATAATAGTTTGGAATGAAGTGGTAATATTTGAAGTCATAAATATTGTTTGTATAAAATTTAGCACCTAGAATGTACAGAAACATAAAACACCAGATATTAAATAGCTATTCTAACAAGGAAAAAAAAACTAAAAGTTTAAAAATATAAAACCTTACTCATGAAACAGTGGTCGAAGAACTGTAGAACCTTTGGTGTGGGATAGATAAAACAATGTATAAAGATAAGGCAATAGCTCATATCTCCTTGATATGGCATCTCGAATGGCATGCAAAAAGTTCGGACTATAAACTTCCATTTTCTGTTAGAAAAAAAGTTTTCTCATTAGCTAAATAAAATTAAAATAATTGGGAAATTAACCACTGCTTGAACAACCGGTTTAAAATGGATCAATGATATGATTATGAGTTCCATAGTTCAAGGTAAAAACAGTAGAAGAAATGTAATGATATGAGAATGTTCTGCATTGAAGTATTTGAGTGTTTAATTTGAATACTAACTGAAACTTTCATATTTATTTTGATAATTAATGCAATAAATTATCATACATGTGATCGCATAAAAATGAAAAAAAAAGAAAGCTTTTTTCAGAATTCTTCTCTAAGCTTGCACATATAGGTGCCCATGTAAAGCATGCTGAAAAATGATATAAAGTTATTTTTGTACAAGCTAAGGAATTTTGTTCAAATCAAATATTTTCCTACTTAAAATGCTATTTTAAAAAAGTATGAATTTATAGTAACACTTGCATTCTTACTGAGATAATTATGTTCATGACAATGGACAGTGCATACACGTCATATACAGCGAATGAATTACTAAACACACACATGCATCACATGCATGTTTCAAAACCGATAACTGTGGCACTGAATGGAAGTACCATGCTTGTTTACAGATAGAAATAAATGCATATTTCGTGAAATATTGTAATAAATTCACCTGCCTGTTTCAAAGAAATTTTCAGTTTGCTATGGTATAAAACTAATATTCCCCATCGATATAAATTTATGAAAGAACATGTTTTAATTATTCAAAGAGAAAAAAATGACATACCCCTGAGCCATGCACTTGCATAAGAGGATAAAATGCACACAACTGAAACCATCTCAGGAGTAATTCTTCATTATGTCTAGTAGATTCTTCCTCATCTCCACACATGTTAATGCCTGACTGAAGAAAAAAAACGTTTTCAACATGACCATGTTGTAACCTAAAAATTACTTTTCACATAATCTGAAACATAATTTTACACATTAAATTGCCATTAACAATTTCCAGAAATTTCAGACACAGAAAAAAATATTGCACGTAGGTATAATGAATATAAAATAAATTACAACATTAAAAATGCAAATAACAGAAATCATGAGCAATATGTTTTTTTTCTTTAATGATTTACGAAAACATTAAACCACGAATGTCAAAATCAAATTCCTCCAAAATCTATGAAAGTGGTACACTGAAAAAGGTACCACTGAAAGTAGTACTCTTATAGTACAAAATGAAATGAGCTAATACAACAAGTAACTCAATTTGAATTTTTAGATATTTAGATTTTATTTTAAAGAACTTTATTATTTTTACGAAAAACATCTGAAAATAAAGGAGCTTGTTTTAAAAAAATTCCACTTTTTTTTTCCTTCTAAATCTTTTAAATTCTCAAATTCACAGCCAAGAAAATCTTGCTGTTCTTGTTGTGATGAAAATTTTCCAGAAAAATTGCCCTTAATGGCATTTGGATTTGAGAGCGACAAACTACGTTATTCTACTGGTGCTTTTTAGCCTACTTTCCCGTTAAAAATAAAAGAAACGAAAAAAGCATTAAAATTGGCTTAATGCATCTAAAAAATGTCGCCAAGTCCAAAAAATGTCGCCAAGTCCAAAAAATATCGCCAAGTAAAAAAAAAATCGCCAAGTAAAAAAAAGTCAAAAAGAAACAAAAAAATGAAATAAATATCGAAAAATTAAAAATTTGAAAGTAGGGTATTGAGATGGGGAATTTGTGTGTCTGTCGGTCGGTCTGTCGGTCTGTCTGTCCCCCCTAATAACTTTTGAATGAACATTCCGATTTGGACAAACTTTTTTTTGTTGGAAAGATCTCGGCGAGTACAGCTCATTCCCATATTTGATTTTTTGATTTGAACAATTTTTGGTTCAACTTTGAGCCGTTCAAATAACCGGTCCCGCGATACTAACTTTTGAATGAACAGTCCGATTTGAACAAACTTTTTTTTGTTCGAAAGATCTTTTCAAGGATACTTCATTCCCGTACCTACATTTTTGATTTGAACAATTTTTTCGTTCAACATTGAACCGTTCAAAAAAGCTCTCACACCTAATAACTTTTGAGTGAACAGTCCGATTTAAACAAACTTTTTTTTGTTCGAAAGATCTCGGCAAGGATGCTTCATTACCGTATTTAAATTTTCAATTTGAACATTTTTTTCGTTCAACATTGAACCGTTCAAACAACCTTTCCCCACCTAATAACTTTTAAGTGAACCGTCGGAATTGAATAAACTTTTTTTTGTTCGAAAGATCTCGGAGAGGCTTCTTCCCATATTTCACTTTTCAATTTGAACAATTTTTCGTTCAATGATGAACCGTTCAGAAAAAATTTTAACATGAGCGCCTACGGAGAAATTTAAATTGAATGTTGATTCTGAACTTCAAGGCGGATTTCCTTCAAACTAACTTTGTAAGAAAATGATTTTGATAAATAATGTATTGTAAAGTACTTTTCTGAATAATCTTCTGTGAGGACTCTGATTCCGACTCCGACTCCGCAGACATGGCGGAAATGCAGGCTCAGAAAAAAATGACTGACTGGGCAGACGATTTTTTGTTTATTTATTTATTTGTTTTGTTTAATTTATTATTACTATGATTTTTTTTTTGGCAGACGATATTTTTTTTTTTTTTGTTAACAAAAATTTTTCATTCACGAGAGCATTTTATTCTTTATTTATATTTAACTGGCAACGGATTAAAAATGAAATTCAAGACATTTTATTAACGAACGAGCTTTTTTTTTCTTTCTTCGATAAAATGTGTTTTGAAGTTCTTTGTACTTTTATTTTATTTGTTTATTTTTTTTTCTTTTGAAAACGATTGTGGAATTTTTCTACGGAAGAGCTGTAACAGTTACATTCTTTAAAAGGTGCGACAAAACTTAATTGACTCGTTTATTTAATTTTTACGTGTCTATTTCATCTGATGAGAGGGGTATATTTTGCTTTTAGAAATCAGCTTTAAGTGCTATAGAGGTATGTTTGACATAATTTTCAGTTTCAGATAATCAAGAGAATATTGATCAGATGCTACAATGCCGATTTCGATGTACGGGAAAGTAGGCTCGTTTAGTTCTTGACAGAACTTCTTGTTAGAAACAATTGTCTGTATTCTAAAAAGTATTCCTTATTCTAACATAAAATTTACAAATACTTAGGAGCAAAATGCAACACATTTACACATTTTAAATTCTTTTTAAATAATTAAGCACTGAGAATAAAATTATGTAAGATAAAACAAAAAAATTTACTCACAAATGGAATTCCATGATAGTTTAGTTTCAAAATTATTGATACAGAAGACTGCAAGCCTTTCCAATTGCATTTGATTCCCTTAACTAAATGGCCAGCATACTGGCCAATTCCAACAAATGTAGAGTCAGTCAACATAAATTTTCTCCTTGTAGCATAAATGACATTAAATGCTCTGAAATACGTATTTTCAAACTTAAGTGGATTTATAACATACTAGTTTTACTAGAGTATACACAACTATGAAAACTTTAAAAATCAAGCAGCTAAATTGACGGCGTCAAAACGAACCACGATTTTACATTTCATAAGATTTGTGGACAGGTGAACAATGTAGAAGGAAAAACCGTAACAGATTGGATGAACAATATTTCGTTTAATATTCAAAACATTTATGAAGACTGACATTTGCAATGCAGATGCAATAGGTCTCCTCTTTGAACTCAACTACAAACTCTTGAGGACGGTAAAGACCATTTTTGATTTTAAATTTTGCAAAAGCATTTAATAAGCATTTCCCGATTTAGATCATAATTACAAAATTTTTCTAAATGTTATGTACATTGCTTATTTTCAACGATTATTGTTGAGCATACGCTTAGCACCAAGACAAGTGTCCTTCTCCAATGCTACACACTGCGTCTAGTCTCCCTTCCATGCCACATTTTGTTTGCAGGGGTGATTGTGAGTTCATAAAAAAATACCTGAAAGTTTTAAATAGAAAATGTGCATGTGTTGGGGGGGGGGGGCATTCATAAACAAACAAGACACATTTCATATATTCGAAAAGTTTCAAATAGTTTTTAGTCAAAGTATTGTGCATGCATTTAATTAAATTGTACACGAAAATTAAAGTTACTTTTGCGCTGGTGTTGTACAAATTATCTCCAAAAAATATTTTAAAGATAAAATAAAGGTCTAACAGAATTATTGTTGGTTGTGCGAAAATATTAATATAACATAGTTAATCAAAGTTGCATTTGTTACTGAAAATTTGGAAAAGAATTTAGCTAGATGTAGTACCTATAAGTCTCCTAATCAATACAATATGACCAGAGTCAAAGATTTCATACTTATTAACACTGAAGAGAAATACTATTTAAAGATGTTATGTATGGGTTTAAAAACTTTGATTGTTGTAACAAAAATAAAATTCAGCCACAGATTCAGCATTTAAGTTCTTGACATTTTACACTAACAGAGCATGGAATTTTGTTTAAAACTCTTGTTTTAACAATTTAATTAAAATAAAAAGAAATGTAATTTGCTTGCCTTTCAACAAGGATTAGCAAGCATCGAAAATGCGAAATGATGACTATTATAAATAATTATCGGTATAATCACCGAAAATTCGAGAAAGGGAAAAAAAAATCTGGATTAAAAATATGTTATTTCCGGTATTTTCGAGCATGAAAATACCAAAATCGAGTATGAAAATACCGGAAATCCGGTAAAATACCGGAACACAATCACCCCTGTGTTTGTTCACAGGTATTCTGATATTTCATAAAACCCCAGATGCTGAACACGTTTGATAGTTGGGTTAAATTAGGGCACGCTGAGCAAAGAAACAAACATTACAATACATAAAATTTAACACTTCAAGAGCGAAAACAGAGGAAAGTTATCGCAAGAATCACAGTAGTTACTTGTAAAAAGCAAATAGCAAATAAAAAAGAGAATTTTAACAGGTATTGGGAAAGAAAACAAGCCATGATTAAGCAACAGAACAAAGAATTCAAATGCCACCACAAGAAAATATTTTAATCTGATTAAATTATAAGAAGGCATGCACAAAATTAGTTTAAAACACAATGATTTTTCAGGATAAAGCATGGACAAAGGCAACAGAGCAAACCGTTTAAAAGTTATTTCAAAACTCGGGTTTTGTTTCATCTGGAACAAGAGATTTAAATATCACATGATGAATTTGAATTTCTTTTTACAGAAAGGCTATGGTTTCATGTGGATTTAAATGATTACCTTTATAGGAAAATGTTGATGAATTCATTTTTCTTGATAAAAAATGTATAAAATAAAAACTTATTACAGATTTAGAAACTGCTACAGAAATTAAAATAGTACTTCTACTATTTTAATTTCTGTAGCAGTTAACAGTTAGCACTGGAGAAGTAGAGGACATTGAAACATGAGAACAAGATGCTCAGAAGACAATTACTTTTTTATCATGTTTTTATGAAACGAGAAATTCAGAGCAAAAATTTCTTAACTACTTAGCATACATTGAAAATGACATTGCATGCCAACTGCTGTGCATCAACTGAAAACAACCATTGATTTTTTTTCAACTAAAATTTCTCCTGAAACGTCAATTAAATAGTTCTGTAAAAAATATTTATGAAGAATGCTTTTTGTTATCCTAATAATTCAGTAAGTGTGTTTGAATTAATTTTATTGTAAAGTGAGCATTTTGAAAATATTCTCAGAAGGATACGCATAACTTTAGTGAAGTTTAAGTCTTTAACCAATTCTACTTGTCTTTGTACCAATCAATCTTATAACCTAACTTGACATCACAACTTACTCCCACTGCAAACAGTTTTTTTTTTTCTTTTCTTTTTTCAAAAAGAAAAATACTGGTTTGAAATTTTAAAAAGAGTGGAAATCAATGAGTCAATACACGAATCTAAATACTTTCACAATAAAATAAAAAACAATGTAATATATTTTACACTTCTGTGTCTTACTTTTTAAGCATAAAATTAGATATCTAATGTTTTCAAATTTAAGAAATAACAATAAATACTAACTGTTCAGTGGCTATGGTTGAAGAAAGGCCATAAAAGTTATGAAAATCATAATGTGATATTGCGTTATCCTTCCAATGCAATATTGCATCCAGACATAAGGTATTGTGGTAAAGTGTTTGGCTGCGAAAAATACCTACATCAAAAAGAATGGAAAGTTAATGAACTACAGAGAAAAAAAAAGTTTCATGATAAAACTATGTAAATATTAATATTTACAATATTTTCATGTGTTCTCATATACATTCAAGTCTTAATAACTCGGAGCCTTATGATTTGGATGCTCCTTTATATCAAAGTTTTCATTAGGTTCCTAGATTCTTGAGAAGGCTGTGGAAACGCCCTATAACTCAAAGCTTTCAACCGCTTCCTTGAGATCAAGTTATCAGAACTCGACTATATATATATATATATATAGCAAATAACACACAAACATACACTATTCTCCTAAAGTGTCCTGAACTAAAAGTACACATGGTAAAACAGTGGAATGAGCCTGCAGAGAGCTTTGTTTTTTGTTCAAACCAAGAAATGCAGTTTTGATTGATGTAGATGGAAGCTATTGTACAGAACAGACGTAAACCATAACATTTTTAGTACACATGTCTCAGCAAGAAATAGTTTTGATTATAAAAGCACTTAGCATTAGCATACAACCTTAAAAATAGTACTCTAAGAGAAATTTTGGTAAAAGCAATTTAATTCGTACCCTTTTAGTTATAACAGACTGATTTAACAGAGATGATTAACCATAAATATGAGCATAAATATAAGAAATTAGTATACTAATCTGTAAATTTATGAGGAACATGTAATTAGTGCCAATAGAGAAATTATGCACATACTGGGAAGATATGGTGGCCTATTCAGATTATCATCCAAACAGTCATTTATGGAACCATCAACATCACTTCTTGGAAAATTATTCACCTTAAAATAAGGAATCAAGACAATTACATAAATACAGGCATATAAAACTGATTCAGGCCAAAAATCAATTACAAAATGTGTTGCATGCATAAACAACAGGGACAGAACAGCTATGAAATGGAAAGGAATCTAAGAAAACTGTTGCTCTTCTCACTCCTCCCAAATTAGTAAGTACCCTAACAATAGCCATTTGGATGTTTGTTAATATTAGCAACTCTTTCAAAATTATGTTAAAACCATATTTTCATAAAACATGAAAATTTGAAAAAAACATCTGTAGTCCAAAAAACTTCAGTTGTTAAAAGCATAGCTCAAGTACCAAAACTAACATTATATAATAAAATTTTTAAAAAATGAACCTGATTGCTGTCCTCATATGAAGATGAACTTTACTCAGAACACACATAAAATTTAAACTTTCTCTAGATGACGTTTGAAACACAGAGCAGGAAAAATAATCATACCTCATAAATTTACTAATCAGCATAATCAAGAAGGGAAAATTGAAAATCCATCAAAAAACCTTTATTATATGAGATAAATTTTTTATTTGTTATGCAATAGAAATTAGCAACAGAGAAAATGTTTAAATTATTGAGCTTTTTTTCTTGTCAGCCAACAATGACATGAACACGCTTAGATTGCATTTAATATCTGCAGTAAAAGATTATAGTTCTAACTCAACATACATTGGAAGTTATAAGCACATTCTCACCATTTAGCAGAGCTTTTAAGTTCACAAAAAATATTCACAGGCTATAAAATTATGTACATAGTATTAAACAACTTCAGCATCTAAAAATTATTTTGGAACATGAATTTGTTTTGCGGGTATGAAAGTTTTTGATCAAAATATAAAAAAAAAATAGTAGGGGAGTGTGGGGCAAAGTGAAATAGTTTAGTTAACACACCTATTTCAAAATGAACAAATTGGAAATTCGTTCCGACAATCAGTGCACATAAAGAAGGAATAATGTATTTTGTAATACAACTACTGTTGAAATGTTATTTTCCATTTTTGGCAGTTATTTTGCACCTCAAAAAAACATAGGGCAAAGTGAAAAATACAATATTTTTGTAATACCACATTTTTATTTGATGAATTACAGGAATTTTCATTCAATGAATACGTAAATCAATAAATAAAAGAATTATTAATGAAAAAATAAACAAATAAATGAACAAACAAATTTTTTAATTAATATATGAGAGAAAGAAATGAGTAAGTAAAATAGAGAATGAATAACAAAATAAGTAAATGAATGATTAAATAGGTAAATTAATAAGTAAAAGAATGAATAAATTAATAAATAAAGAAATACCTACGTGATTTAATAAATGAACACATAAGCAAGTGAAATTAACTTTTTCACTTTGTCCCAAATGCGCTTGACTAATTACATTGAACATTCAAAATCAAAACATGTTTAATATAAACAAAATAAGGACTGCACTGGACATCAGTAAATCTCAATTAATAGTTAAAATCATAACTACAAAAATTTTATCATTTTATAAGAGCAAGAAATATTTTTGAAAAAGCAAATATTTACAATAAATGTATCAAACTTTGAAAATCAACTGTATAAATTTTCCGTTTATATTTAAAGCTTTTATTTTTTGAGAAGAATGAACTATAGGTCTAGAAACTTAGTAAAAATATAGCTAGATAGACGGTGCTGCAAACTATGAAAATATATTACCATTTCACTTTGCCTCACATTCCCCTATTACTTAACAAATTCTTCTTCAATTATGCAAAAATTAAATCAATTTCTTTACTTACCAACCACAAACCATCAATATCTACGCTTGAAGTTACTTTATTCAGCACTTTTGCCCACCAAGTCACAGCTGTTGTACTTCCAAAGTCAGGATAAACAACTCTCTTACTATCTACCTTAAAGATAAAATAATACAAACAGAAACATTAATGAGGATTATAATGTCTATTTATCAAAGTAATTAGGGCAATTGAGACCCATTTTTAAAAAGTTATTAGTAATTTATGAAATATTTTCAAACAATTTATGGTATAATTTTTATACAAGAAAGTGATAAGAACTCTTTGTCACAAGCATTGTACTTTAGTATATCGTTCATTTTGCCGTATCATTTTTTAACCGTCTCTAAAGAAATGAAAGATGAATAAGACTTCGCTTTATTTTCAGACAACTGCTGAAAAAGATTGTATTTCTTAGAAAAGTTGTTTTTTTTTTTTTTTATCAATGAACAAAATTTGCTTCTTTCCTATTCGTATTTAAATTTTCTACAGTTTCAACTGCTTGGTTGTAAGCAACAGCAGATAAAGCTGTGAATCCTTCTTTTACCAAAACAAAATAGAAACCTTTTGAATTATTGTTGTAACTTAAAAAAGAACAAGTCAAAAGTTAATTTTCACTTGCTGTTTCCATTAAGAAAGTTAAATTAAAGAAATTTTTGTAACAACTCAAACTATTTATTTGTATGATAAATGCAACATTATTTTTCATGACCTCTGTTGTATCATGCCTTCAGATATATCTCATTTTCCTTTGGCACCTGACAAGTGTCATACAACAAGAGGTTACTGGACTTTATATCAGTGGCGGCTCGTGCCTTAATTTAGTGGGTGGGCCCGCAATTATATCTTTCCCCACTAATGCTTACACAGATAAAATGAAGGAAACAACAGTTAGTAAACTAATGCTGAGTGACTTAAAATAATATTTAATTTTATTAATACAAAGTTGCATTGCAAAATTATCTCACATTTGATTTGATACATAGGTTTTATATTTTAAATATTACACCAGCCTTAAGCGATCAATGTAATACTAATAACAATGTTTTCCACAGACGACCGACTTTCTATAGATCACTAATGTTTCTCTCATAATTTTGCCATTTTCGGACAGTGAAAATATTCATCACATCAAAAGTGTCACGCCTCAAGGCGGCGCACCTCCTCAAACATTACGGAACTACACTCAAAAAGAAAAAGAAAATTTCTGCCTAAAAACACCCCCTCTCTCCCCAAAAAATTTCGACAATCTGCACCATGACTTTCTGAAAGCCTCCATCAAATTAAGGAACTCATAAGGCAAATGACTAGATCTAGGCATGCTTACATTTTTTTTTTTAATTTGGATACAAATGTTGCAATTTTAGTTCATGAAAAAACAAATCCTAACGGTGTTAGAACTTTAAAATGTCACTTTTATAGCTATGATATTTTCATTAACTTTCAATTTTAATGCATGTATATGTTTTTAAATAAATTGGAATACACTGGGGTTTGACCAGTTATGGTCCCACTCGCTTACCTATGGTCGTACTCAAACTAGTAATGAAATGAATCGAATTATTTTCAGGAAATACACAAAGAGTACAAAACACTTATTTTTCTTACAATAGAATCAAAATTAAAGGATCTTGACTAGCAGTTCGAATAACATTAAAATTAAAACACGGATAACTGACTAATTTAATTATGTTTATCAGAATATTTGCTTAACTGGTAATACAATAACCTTTTCGGATATATGATTTGACTGACAGTCATGGTAATGTGTTATATGTTAGAAATAAAAAATCTTGCAGAACGCCTAGTTTTTCCCAACCATTAGTTACCGTTATTAAACTTCAATATACACTCAGGCACATTGAAAATAGCGACCCAAGAAGAAAGCATCGGATTGAAATGAAATTTAATACACATAATGATACAGATGAGAGGTTCACTTGATCTCAAAATCAAGACAATTGAACGAATACAGGGTGTGCAAGGACACACATACAGAGCAACTTCAATAGCGCGTTGGACCACCTCTAGCTAAAATTCATGCCGCCATACGGCCCGGCATTGAGTTGATTAGACGCCTGATGTTGTCCTGAGGCAGATGGGCCCACAAATTTGTAACAGCCAACTCCAAATCACGCACAGAGTGACACGACGGCATCTGACGTTTTACCTGATCCCACACATGCTCTAAAGGGGATAAGTCGGGGGAGCGGGCCGGCCATGGAAGAGTCTGAAAATGACGTAGGAAGTCTTGAGCAACTCTTGCTGTATGCGGACGAGCATTATCTTGCTGGAAAATTGCCCCTGGGAGACCATTTAGGAAAGGTCCTACATGGGGTCGAAGAATATTATCAACGTACCGTTGGCCGGTTAAGTTTCCACGCATCACAATTAGATTGGACCGGCTATCATAGGATATGGCCCCCCAGACCATTACACCAGCTGTGCGGGCAATGTGACGTAGAACAGTGTGGGAGGAATTGTACCGCTCAGCTGGGCGCCTCCACACCGGTATACGGTTATCATCAGTCCCTAAAACAAACCTAGACTCATTACTAAACACAACTTTTTGCCAATCTGTGATATTCCTCAATTGATATAGCCTTATACCGGTGTGGAGGCGCCCAGCTGAGCGGTACAATTCCTCCCACGCTGTTCTACGTCACATTGCCCGCACAGCTGGTGTAATGGTCTGGGGGGCCATATCCTATGATAGCCGGTCCAATCTAATTGTGATGCGTGGAAACTTAACCGGCCAACGGTACGTTGATAACATTCTTCGACCCCATGTAGGACCTTTCCTAAATGGTCTCCCAGGGGCAATTTTCCAGCAAGATAATGCTCGTCCGCATACAGCAAGAGTTGCTCAAGACTTCCTACGTCATTTTCAGACTCTTCCATGGCCGGCCCGCTCCCCCGACTTATCCCCTATAGAGTATGTGTGGGATCAGCTAAAACGTCAGATGCCATCGTGTCACTCTGTGAGTGATTTGGAGTTGGCTGTTACAAATTTGTGGGCCCGTCTGCCTCAGGACAACATCAGGCGTCTAATCAACTCAATGCCGGGCCGTATGGCGGCATGAATTGCAGCTAGAGGTGGTCCAACGCGCTATTGAAGTTGCTCTGTATGTGTGTCCTTGCACACCCTGTATTCGTTCAATTGTCTTGATTTTGAGATCAAGTGAACCTCTCATCTGTATCATTATGTGTATTAAATTTCATTTCAATCCGATGCTTTCTTCTTGGGTCGCTATTTTCAATGTGCCTGAGTGTAAATTATTAATTTAACTAGATTGCTTTTAAACAATATTTAATATTTCATACATTATAAACCTTCAGGAAAATATATTGCAAAATATAGTTTTCAAATATTGCGAAATTTTATGTCCAATGACTTGTTTCTTGAATTATGAAGAAATTTGTAAAATAATAATAATTTACAAAATAAATGTATTCATTTAAACATTTTAAGCTGAATATAGTTTTTATATACAGTAGACTTTGATCCACTCAATATTTTTATGAACGCTCAATGTTATAAGTTTTGTTTTTTCTGGTTACTGCTTTAGTGTATTTGTAGTAGAAAGTTAATGTTACGTGCCATAAGATATAAGAAAAAATGCGCAGTAGCAAACTTTTTATTCAACATCTAAGTGTTTTTTTGGACATTAAAATCCCTTTGAGTGTGATAATATTAGTTGTAGGGATGATCATCAAAGAGGGCGGGGGGGGGGGGGCAGACTACTTCATTGATATTTTAGGGGGCGGGGGTTAGCCTCTCTTTAGTCCTGGATATAAATGCAGTCATGATTCGGCTAAATAAATGTAGCATTTGGAGATTAAGAATACTTATCATTTCTCCAAGCATTTATAATGTCACACCCGGCAGGATGACAAATTCCTAGAGTTCATACAATACTTACACACTTTTTAATATATTAACACAACACTGCAACAAATGAGATTAAATTCAAACTAATACCAAGAAAATGACAAACGCTCTACAAGTCAAAAATAAAGTCTTCATACAAAAATTTTAAGAATAAGAATCTCAAACGCAAATTAATAAAAAAAATATGCATGCATTGTATCACAAATAAGTGGGGGGGGGTAATGAAACTGGCAATCTCTATGCCTGTTAGTAATAGGTGTTGAAAATTAAAAAAGAAAGACTAAAAAAAAAGAAGACGTGTTATAAAAATCATTAAAAGAAAAACCGAGGAGCGCAAAATGAAAAGCAAGTTTTCTCCCTAACACAGGGGCCAGACATTCCCTGCTCCTCTGTAACCAGTGAGGGACACTTCCCTCTCCACCGTTTTGGTTAGGGACAAAGGGAAATTTTGGGCCAGATAAAAAGTGCCCACTTGTCGATTGTTACAATGGGGTGTCATCTCTCACTGCTCTTCTTAATTCAGCCATTGCGATTAGCTAAAATCGGGGGCTTGGTGTGGGCCACTTTGATCTGTCCCCCGAATTCGTTCTCAAAGCCGTGCGAATGCAAAGTGCTTAGGTGCGAAGCGCTAAAATTGATGGAGTTTGAAAACTTTTTTGTGCTGTATTAGCGATGTGGAGGGGGGGGGGGGAGCTGAAGGTTTAAAATATAATTTATGCCCTATGTTTTTTTTTTTTTTTGGTTGAAATGCAAAACGATTATGTTTTATTAGGCATTGTTTTTCTTCCAATTTTTCTGGGTGGGCCCGGCCCACCCGGGCCATAGTAAGGAGCCGCCCCTGCTTTATATGCACAAAAGCTAACAATAAGACGTGAAAACACTGAAATAACATTTACAGCTAATAACTACTCTTTTTTTTAAATAACTATAGCATCAGTAGTTGAGGCTTCTGAAAAGAGAAGAGTTTTGACTATAAGTCAAAATAGTAACAAGATTAAGAGATCAGCCATAAAAATAGGTGTTTGCAAATAACAAATGAGGCACTGAGAAGTCAAGGGATGTACGTACTAAAACTGAAAATTTGGATTAACTAATTCAAATAGTAGCAGAACCTCTCTCTGTCTTGGGGAAAGAGATTGTACTTGTAGCCCTGGTAGCTGCTGCTGATGTACAGCGTAATTCAGAATGTTTTTAAATAAAATCCTACTTAAGGTCTGATCCTTATACGCGGTTTACTAAAAACTTGAATCTGTACACTTACACCTCTTTGCTTTTCACTGCCTCAAATCACCAATTTAACATAATTATTTATTAGTTTTCATTTATTCTTTACTTTCAGACTATGGTGAACAAACATTTTGCCTGTATTTAAAGGTAGCCTCATTTCTTGTGAAAAAAAGATAAAAGAAAAAAGATGTCTTTAATTGGTTTCAAGTTAAATCATTCATAAATTATGAAATTACAAAAAATCTATACTTTGTTTGCTTAAGTAAAAGAGGCATAAAAAATAGATAATATAGCAACATAATATTTAAACTTCAAGCTAATCATTAAACCAAAGAACAAATCAGAAACCAAATATGCTCTAAACCAAAATTGAATTATCTTTTTTCTTATGGAAGAATGAATTAATATTTTCATTATTTAGATATTTTCAACTATGACAACAAAATAAAGCAAAACTTTCAAATGTAAAATTTAATACGTTATTATTATTATTATTATTTAAAACCTTGCAGTGAATATTGTCTGTGAGAAATAGATAAAATATCAATATAAAAAAATCAAATTAAGATAAATCATAAGATTTGATTGCAGGGAAAATCACATTTCAAAAGTTATAATGAAAAGTAGAATTAGTTCATATTACTGTTGAACCTTGTACCTTAGCTAAAAACAGTAGTCCTGCTTTTGTTTTTTAACTTAGAAGTTTAAACAAAAACATATGTACTTTCAAAAGATAAAACAACACAAAATGTACAAGCAATTTTTGTGTTTACGTTAATGAAAGTATGCAAAATGTTTGCTTAAAATTTAACTGAAAAAGAATCAAACTGAACAAAATTCTTTAAGGTGCAAAAGATATGCTTTAATTTTTTGCATAATTTCATTAAAATCCAAGAAATCATCGTACCCCTGATGCAAAATGTAGACACATGGACAGATATGTACTTACTTCATTATTAGTGAAGATTATTAATCTTTTCTTATTTTATTGGATATGTTAACACAATGTTTTGATTCACAAGAGCTGACAAAGAATTTTTACATATGCATAGCTGGTCTCTTCTTTTATTGGTAATGATAAGGATTTTGTAGCTTTAAATTAATACAGATTTTTTTTTTTTTTTTCAAATAAATATAAAATTACCATTCCAACTATAGGATGCAGGCCCCACTTGTCAGTTACAAGAACACTATTTTGCTGCCCAAAGTTATATATTGAGTCCCGTTGCAACACATCTTCTGCTGATATTTTAGGTTCAAAAGTCATCAACAGCTTCTGATTCCTGCCAGATAATTTTGATGCAAAGTTTGAAAATCCGGAAAACTCATTAGTTCCTGATATATATCCTTTGATCACATCCAAGTTTACAGAAAATGTTTCCTGAAATACAAATATATAAATAAATAACTTAAAAATGGAATTTTGAACTTATAAACATATAGTAAAAGTATGGAACATATTTTCAAGCAGAAACATCATTTATTTGATTGTCAATCATCATGTTTGAAATAAATTTAATTAAATATTTCTTAGTCAAGAGCAATTTTGATCCTTTCCCTGTTTTGCCCATATGCCGTATGGGCATGGTAATCAGGCCTTTATTGACTTACCTGTACAGTGTACACTGTACAGAGGCAGTGTTTTATCTTTTTTCACTGTTTTGTTACTTGAATCACCCTATCTTTGTTACTTAAATATAATTAGTGATAGTTGTCCAATAAATGATAGTTTTGTGTTTTCCTTTCTGATTGGTTCAAAAGCACAAGTTAATATAAAATGAACAAATAATGATAATAATAATAACAAATGTGACATGTTTTGGACCAAATTCTGCAAAAAAATATATTGTTAGATGGTTAAAGCTTTTAATAGTGCATGACACTTAAAAATGAATTTTTACGGTCAGTATCACTGGTCAGCAATCAGATATGAAAGATAAAATTAAAACAAAGTATTTTTCATCATTTTCATCTAAAGTATCGCAGTGTGATCCATTTCAAAAAGTTTTCATACTACAAGTGATACCTAAAACATGAGATTTCACCGCTCAAGAAATCATTTTGTAAAAGCAACTTTTTCAATACAATCATTAAACCTATTTAAAGCAAAGAAATGAACATACCACAGGAATATGCTTCTCTTTAAACCCATTCACAAATTCTTCAATTTCACTCACAGAATTATAAAGAGGTTTGCCAGCATGAAATCCTAAGGACCAGTACGGTGGCATAAAAGATCGCCCAACAGCCTGAAAAAATACCATAAAAGGAAAAGGAAAAAATAATTCATTGGTTTTAGAATTCTACAATTTATAAAATAATGTTCAGGAACAGAATACATGAAGCAAATGAGAATGAACTATTTCAACTAATTGAAACATGCTAGCAGCTGAGTATCATTGGGAGAACTATTTTCAACAGAAAGACAACTGCCATCAAGTACTGAAATTTACTACCAGTAATCGGCAGTCTATGAAACATCAAGAGTTACTTTGTGAAATCAAAGGGAATGGTTAGTAAAGGGATGATATACCTCACATATATTAATAATTTATGAAATGTAGGAAAGAAATTTAAGCAATCTTTTTGGGCAATTTTCAATAGAAATTGCTTGGGCAACGTGCCATCCATCCTCTTTCTTTGGACCCCTCACATGGTTGGATATAATAATTTACAATTTTAGGTAAGTTAAAAAATAGAGAAAAACTGTATGCAAGAAAAATATAAAATCTATTTTGAAATCAAAAGCTTCTTTTTTAAAATCTTGAAATTTGCATTTTGGAAGTGTTCATGAATGATGTTCGAGACGTTTGTGAACTCAAGAGCTAAATAATAAATAAAAATCAAGTAATGAAACTTAAGAAACATGCAGGGTGAAATGAAATTAATTATTTTTGAAAATACATTAAGCTTTGTTTTTATACATTGATTGAAAAACATTGAAATAGTATTCAATGAAAAGGAAACATGAAGCTTTTTAATGCACCTTTTACTATTAGAATGAAAATAATCAATACAAAAGATTTAGAAATATTAAGCTGCAAAAATGTTATGCCAAATGTTTTATCATATTATATATAATATTTATTAATAAATGTAACTGGTGCTAAAACATTACTTCAGTATACTGTTGAATAACTTCTTCAGGCGAGGGTCCCAAAAATAAATAAAAGTCCAGCAGCCCACCGAGAGTTCGAAAAGTAATCGCAGGAGATGGATGGAGTTGAATCTCTGAGAAGACAAAACTATAAGCAATTGCCATTTCACTTTTGATTGCAATGAAAATAGCTGCAAAAGAACATAACTTACCCATTGGATCACTATTAAGCAGAAGAACACCATGAGCATTTCCATTACTTTCAATACATAAGTACATCGGGTGAACGCCAGATGAAAAATTTCTATCCTGAAGCATTTAACAGAATTTCTGGCATAAATTTAGGAATGAAAGTAATTATGATCATTAACAATAAAAAGTTAGCAATGGTTTTACTTTGATTTTAACATGACTGAAACTAGAATAAAGATGTGCTGCAAGTAATTAGAAAAATTAAAGTAAGTAAATTAATTAAAAAATAAATTTTTCATAAAGCAAAAAGATCAAAACAATCGTTCAACTAAGAAGGTTTATTTTATTATCTGATGCGCAGATTTCAGTACAAGTCAAGTTTTTCCATTCCTATTAATGTTTAAAAACTACTGCATAGGATGGAGAAAAAAAAAACAATACACTAAAATCATTATTAATTGCAAATCACATGATAGAAGTACAATTATAAACGGTCGTGAAAAGAAAAGATATTTTAGACTTGTGGTTGGCAATCTATGACAAAGAGTCAATCACGTAACGTTTTTATGCCGTACTGCTTAAAAGGGACAGCTAAATGGAATTATCTTCTTTTCTTTGTGGGTATGCATACAGTACAAAACTTGTTTGTAATAATTTTGATAATTTTCTAATTAATTGTATTCCTTACTTTGAAATTTTATCCAACTAGATCCATTATTTGTTAGATCAAAAGAGGGGTATTAATTGCTCTTGCACCCAACAAAAATAAATAACGCAGATTTAGTTCTGAATTAGCACAATTTTTCACTAATACTAGTTTTTTTTTTTTTTTTCAAATGAAACTGGAAAAAATAATCATAAGATTTTCAGTGAAAAAAGTACAATGAAAAATAATTTTTTCAATACTTTTTAAACATTTTTGAACCCTATAAAGATTCTCCTTAAATATGACTCAGTGTTCAAATATAATTCAATACTTTGAGTTTGAGTGAAATTGTTACCTCACGATGCAGAGAACTAGTAATTTCATACAAAAAATGAGTTAGATACTATAAAAAATAAACACTGTACAAAATAGTTCTTTTTTTTTTAAGATTAAAAGTGACTACACTTACCAAATTAGAGGAAGAAAACAGACCAAGTTCTTGCCAATTGAAATCATGCTTAAATAGTTTAGAAAAATATTGATCTAAACCATATACTTTTTCAGAGGCCAATTTTGTAGTTACTTCTAGATACTGATTTGCAATTGTAAGAGCACCAAGAGAAGTGTCAAATCTAAAGAATTTAAAACAATTTAGTAAACAGACAGTTTCAGCTCAGCTAAAATATTGATTCATTTTACTCAATTAACAAATACTTGTAGCTTAAAACAACCTCCAGAACAAGGAACGAACATTTTTTTTTTCTTATAATCTTGAAACAATTCCTACGGATCAGATTTCGCATAGAGTTTGCAAAATCCCGTCCAGGGAAGAAATAGGAAATTTACAGCAATGCTAAAAAATCCCACTTAGTGTTTGGGCAATAGTTCTTAAGGGGGTAGGGAAAATAAAGCCATAAAAACTTAAGGCTGTCTTTGAAGATTTAACGGTGAAGGGTTGGAGGCTATTTCAAGGAAAATACCCGAATCTAGAATCTTTAAAATGCAAATTTAGACTAATTTTGATGAACTTGGAGAAGGGGTTTGAGGTTTTCTCCAGGAAAATGTTCAATGCTGAATTATTGAAAATGCTTTTTTAAGTTATCTTCAGATGACTTTAGGAAAGGGGGATTGGGGATTCTTTCTTGTAAAATCCTTATAACTATTGTAAATATAAAGGTTTTAACATTTAACTGATTTCCTCTAAAATACTAAAATATGCATAAAAACCTCTGATGTTATATTTACTAATTGAGTTTCTAGTCCTTTTTCATACAGTTAGAGTTCAGAAACAATTGTTTAAACTAAATTTTTAATGATTTTTGAGTATTTATTTAATCATTTATAAGTCACCTTGCACCAACTGTGTAACCTATCTTTGCAAGTTTTGTGGCAAGGGGCATACAAATTGATTTTTATAGATACAATTCTGTTTTTCTAATTTTTGAGCAGTGCTACTATTATCCCAGGTTAACAGTGCCTCTAACTTAAGAAAAAGATGAGTAATGGAAATTTTAAAAAGTCAACAATCCTTAGCATGATTCACATCATTACGTAAATTACCCAGTACTTACATAACTGCGTCTGAGCTTGATCTCCTTACTTTAACAGCAAATGGTGAACTAACAGTGTTGTATGTAACAGAATATAAAAACACTTCCCGCGCACTTGCTTCTGAAGTTTGCGGAGAGGGATGAACCGGAATTGCAGGAGATGGAACTTCATAGCGAATGTTCTCAGGATCGTAAAACTATAAAATAAAACAGAGAATAGTTTCTGAAGTGTTGCATATGATAACAAAACAAAACAGCTCCAGACAATTCACTTAAGAAGTTTGAGAAGAGGAAGAAACTAGAATTTATAGAAGATGGGACTTCATCTTAATATATAAAAATTACGTGTCCCTGTGTTTGTGGCCAATGGACACCTCAGCTACTGAACCGATTTCAACCAAATTTTACATGCAGTTTCAGTTTGGTCCAACTTAAATGATAGGATAGTTTTTATCTCAATTTAGGACTGCAATGTATTTTTTATTGCAAATTATCTATTTAGCTACCAGCTTTTCCGTATTCTTGGCTTCTATAAGATAAAATCTGCTACTAGGTTGTCAGTTGCTTCAGAAGCAAAAAGCAATAGTGGTAACGATCAAGGATGTCGAATCGGTTTCTGGCATATTCGTCCCGATTCTCTTAATTTAAATTGTGCGTGTAAGTATTATTAAATCAATATTCGGAAAAGTATTATTTGCTTACTTCTCCTTTACTTAATTCAATTTATTAAAGCAGTTTAGATACTTAACATATGCTATTTTGTATGTTTTAAAAATATTTTTCACTCATGTTTAGGTACAAATATTTTTTTAGGAAAATTATTTTAGTGAAAAATATCATACCTATTTTGAGCTTTGAGTTATAAAATATTCATATTGTTTAGTGATTTTTATGTCAGGTCTATTTAGACAAAGAAAGGCTCACTGCATTATGTGATCTTTTACCTATGTAATATTTAAATTTTTAGTGATTTAGTTCAGAATTGTATTTGCTAAGCGTATCCATCTGCAGCAATAAATTTGCAAATTATTGTTCAGCAATACATTTGGTATTTACTATTCAAAAAACAAATTTTTAGGAGGGAAAATGTACTGTTTTATGGTGAGAAGATTAAAATTATTTCTATACACACAAATTTTACCGTCACATCGCTTTGTAACATAAATATACACCTCATAGTTTGCGATTCAAAATTCGACTGTTTTATAAATATCGTACATTTTCGAGTTTTTAAGTTATACAATATTCATTTTTTCTGATTTTGTATTTCAATTGTTTTGTAATAAAAAAAGGTTTTACTGTAATTTGTGAACTTTTACCTGTGTAATATTAAAATTTAGAGTGATTTTGCTCAGAATTGTATTTTCTAAACGTACCTCTCTGCATTCATAAGTTTTCAAATTATTACAATTATAGCTTATTTTCTATTTTTTTCCTTAGTAAATACAAACTTATTCTTGGACGACAATTTGCACATTTATAACCGTAGGTAGTACAGTAGTTCGCTCAGTATATAAAATTTTTAACTAAATCACTCTAATTTTCAAAAAATTCTCAAATAACAGTAAAACTTTTTTTTAATATCTTTTATTTAGGTGTGAAGATTAAAATCAATTCTATACACACTATTTTTACAGTCACATTGCTTTGTAACATAAATATACACCTCATAGTTTGCGATTCAAAATTCGACTGTTTCGTAAACATTGAACCTTTTTCGGGTTTTTAAGTTATACAATACTCATTTTTTTCTGATTTTGTATTTCAATTGTATTGTAATAAAAAAAAGGTTATAAATATTAAAATTTAGAGTGATTTTGCTCAGAATTGTCTTTTCTAAATGTACCTCTCTGCATTCATAAGTTTTCAAATTATTACTATTATAGCTTATTTTTTTGGAACAAATCTGACTTACCCCCCTCTTGGCGACTTTTTCCTGTTGGCGCCAAAAAATCATCGCCAAGACTTCGATGTACGACAAAAAACATCGTACAACATTCTTA